>CABFWO010000180.1:348363-371116 GCA_902155825.1 Timema genevievae
AGTCTGTTGAGAGAGTGACGCGTTACACCACGTGATCACCAGAGCGAGACAATGGCTCTGTTCCATCAGTGGACGTCCACCATCTGATTTGGAGCAATCGTGAGTCATAAAACTATTATTATTATTATTATTATTATTATTATTATTATTAGCACCGCGTCTTACTACCCGTTCGGGTTATACGCACTTACGCTAATGTGTAATGGTGGGTGATTGTGAGATGAAATGGAGGATCTATAGTTTAACGTGGAATCCGAACCACGGTGGAGGCCTGGCATTCCACACATTCACAAGTTGTGATTAATAAGTCTCGTCAGAGGTGAAGGAAGGGTTTGGCAATCAGATAAATCTGTGCCGAGACCCAGGATTGAACCCCTGACCCCCAGCACACAAGTCCTGACACCTTACCCTTAGACCGCCAGGTCACCAAAGCTACTACTACCCACATTGGTGTGCTGGGGGACTAGACGTGAACCTCATATGATATATTTCAATTAAGTGAAAAATGACAACCTGGAAACGGGATTATGGTTTTGTGTGCCAATGCTATATCGCTATATCACTGAGCCATCCTGGTTCGTCACTTATCCAGGGCGATCTTTCACTAGTTGTTGATGTTTTGAGTCTAAGGGCTAGTTCCATAGTCAGACTGAGTATTCCTATTCTATTTAGCATAGCGGCGCTCTAATAAACACAAGGTTACCTACCTAAACTCGAATGGAATGGGCCAGTGAATGGCACTGGTCCATTCCAGTCTGGTCTAGGTAGGTGTCATCTTGTATTTAGTATAAGGCCACACTTGAGGCGTGCTCAGTCTGACTATGAAACTGGGCCTAGCTGTGGTAATTGGTGAAAGTATCGGTCACTCAGAGCTCCAAGGCTACTCGTGACTAACACTATGCTACCATGCATATGATCTAGCTTGCAGGTGAGTAAGAGGTTGTGGTTTGTATCCAGGCTGGGTGAAATAATCTAATTATATCTAAATGGGGTTATACTATTTTTCTATACGCAAATGATGGCGCATGTTATCTAGTATTTTACCTATTTATTTCCTAACGAATTTGTGTAAGTATGCGGACAGACCCGGATACATAATAAGATTCAGGATACAATTTAAAATATAGTGTCTGGAATATTGACAAAAGCCATTACAAGATGAATGACCTTGAGTTTTTTTCCTATGTCAAACTAATGTGTGTTGTTTACAGTTTTTCACAACTTATAATCCGAGATGGTTATGTCCGCATCACGTCCTGAAACGCCCCGGATCGTTCCCGGGTCACGTTTCAAAACGTGTTGGCTTATTCTTGGACTGATCCGAGCACGTCCCCATATTTGTTAAACAAAGAACATTTATGTAAAACATTCTGTTTTTCCTGAAAGTTGGCAAGATCACCTTGCTTGGTTCCGTTATGGTGTAGCTTGCAAGATGAACCGTAGTGTAATAAGTCAAGGTTAGATTACTATATTTCCGGATAAACTGAGTACCTATCATATATATAAAATGGAAAAATATTTATTCATATTGAAAAATAAATCAAAACTTCTACACTTAGGATGTGCCCAAAAATCTCAAATTACATACATTCAAAGGATAAGAAACAATTTTAGAAAAAGACGAATTTTCTTACAGCGATATTTTTATTGTATTAAAACTATATTTTTAATATTAAAAAGCATTTATTTAAGGACTAAGGCCTACATATTTTAAATTACCATCAATATATAATTTTCAATAACAATCTATGTGTAATTTACGTTTTGATATGAATGTACAGATATTTTTTTTTGGCACCGCGTCTTATTAGTTCTTCAGTTTACACGCATATGCACTAATTACGTTAGTATAGTAGGGACGAGGAAGGTTGAATTTAGAGAAAGTGTACACGCATTGATGTGAAGGGAGAATGTAAAATCAATTAGGAAAAAACACCCTCAGTACACCCGACTGGGATTCAAACTCTGCTCTCCCTATCATTGACAGTATAATCTATTTAAAGAGTGACGCCTTAAAGCATGCGACCACCGAAGTGGCCATGAACGTTACCCTTGCCAACACTAATTAACTATATTTAAAAAAATAGTTTCATATGAATATATTTTAAAATCTGTGTATAGATTACAAAAAAGTCAATATACTTGAACATGCTTTTAAATATGTAGCCATTTGGCTACAACATGCATTGGTATTGTTTGAAGATAAAAAAGCATAAAAAACTAAGATAATAAAAACAATGTAACCATAATATGTCTACACCGGGATGGAAATGGAAAATAGAGTTCTTGATGTCATATATTGGTTGAAATCTATAAATAAAATATATCGAGAACAAAAAACCTTTTCTCAAAAATTACAAAACGTCTGAACTTACGGTGGGGTAACCACAAGTCCTGTGGTTTGGACAAGCAAGCAAGTTAATATCACATGACTCACAGAACGGATTTTCAACAAGATCCAGATGAGTAAGGTTGCCCAGAATATATCCCTCCTCATAAAACAAATAAAAATAATAGTAGATACAAAATAGCTAATGAATAGCACACTTTGCAATTATTATACCACATGTGTATGTGTTATTTTCATTCATTTAAGGTATTTAGCGTGCACTTTATGAACTGACTGATTATATAAGCACACGGGAATTTCAATGAGTGAGAACGATAGAGATTACCAATTTTTTCAGGAACGGTATTTTAACATAACAGTTCATCTACTCGTCCTTTAGTTAAATAACACTTCTTGAAGAAAAGTGTTTAACAATCTTTTACCAATCGCGTACCCCTTTCGGGGCCATGGCCTAAGTAACGTACCCCTTTCAGCTGCTCATAAATACATTTGATTTATTATAGGTATTTAACATATACTTTCTGAACCGACTGATTATATCAGCAAATTATAATCTCTGTGATCTAGAGAAAAAGGGTTTACCAATTTCCCCGAAAAAGGTATTTTCACATATCGTCCAGGGTTATTTTACTTCCCACAATTGACATGGGGCCGACAGCTTTACTTCCCTTCCGAAGATAGTTGTCCTGTGGATTTGTATCGCTCAAGAAAAATCCGTCGACTCCAGTTGGGTTTGAACCCACGAATATTGGGTATAGTGGCGAGCACTTTATACCAAGACAGCAGAGGTCGACCCCCTCAATACAATCGGCCCAGATTTTAGCCCAGACTTCAGCAATTCACTTTATTACAAATGTGACGCTTTAGCATATACGATCACATATGTGAATTTTTGCATATTTAAATAAACATTATTTTCTATTTCTATTTTAGTCGTACGTTATTTTAAAAACTAATATGAGGATTGAGGACAAAAGTAATATTTTACAAACTAATATCAGGGTTTCAAAATAAATAAAAAGCAGAGAAGTACTTGTGAGATGTGTAAAATTACTTTTTGTTTTAGCACCACGCCTTACTACCCATTCAGGTTATACGCCTATGTACTAATTACACTCATGGGTTAGAGATTATAAAGGCTTATTTTAAAGGAAATGCACCTGCATTTGCGTGGAGGAAGAGTGGGAAACAATTTAGGAAAAACCACCCTCAATGCATCCTACCAGGAACGAGCACCAATCTGTTAGATCACGCGGCCACTGAAGGGGGTTGTAAAATTACCGACCCTATTATAATTTGGGTGTTAGAGACAGATTTTATCAACATTCATATATTTTGGTAAAGATAGCCCATTTATGTAGCACAAACTGTTTTCAAGCCTTTATACCACCGTTACTTTGAACAGGGAATAGCTTTTACTACACACAGACACACAGACACACACACACACAAAGTGTGTAGTTTCATGTCTTGAATAGAGATAAGAGCAAGCAAGTGTTGAAGCAGTGGACTTGAGTGTTCCATTGGTTAATATGAACCCAGGGGCTACTCCAAACAAAGTGACGGTAATATAAACGGTAAGTATTTTGGGGGAGCACTCTAGCGTGGTAACTCCACACCATGGGAAGTGGCAAATGCTACCTCTGTGACGTCACTGGTTTGTTGATCAGGAGAAGGGAAAGTATCCTTATCGGTTCACCTTGGATAGCCTCAAAGCTACCCTCTCTTTTTTTTCCCCCACTGAAGGTGCTTCCAACAAATAATATGTAGGTATTTTTTCTATGTAATTTTTATAGTACCATGTCTTACTACCTGTTAGGTTTATACGCCTATAAACTAAATACGAACTTTCTTCGGTAGCCGCATGGTCTAGAATCTAGGGTGTCACCATCACACTAGACTAGACTGTTGATGACAGGGTGATTGAGGCTCGAGCCTCGGCTGAGCGTACTGTGGGTGGTATTTCCAAAATGGTTTTCCACTCTACCTCCAAGCAAATTCGCGTATACTTCCTCTAAATATAACCTTCCATTTTCCTAACACCACAAGCGTAATTATTACATAATTGTATAACACGAACGGGTAGTAAGACACTATGATAAAAACTAATTACGCTATTGTGTTAGGGATTAGGAAGGTTGAATTTAGATTAAATGTATCCGAATTTGCGTGGAGGGAGAGTGGAAAACCATGTAGAAAAAACCCGCCGTCATTACACCCGCCTGTGACTCAAACATGGATCACCTCGTCATCGGCAGTTTAGTATATTGTAAAAGTCACGCCTTAGACCATGCGATCAATGAAGCGGGTAACCCATACAATTAACAAGCTTCGATTTTTACTCAATGGTGTTTCCGATTTTATTTTTTAGGGTTTCTGTAATTCCACCAATCTCAATTTATTGATTTTTAATCGAAGTCAAACACTAGTAAAAAATATATATAAATAGAGGAAAACTAAACAACGTTGGATTCTGGTAGTAAGGACATTTTAGAAAATATAAACTTTTTTTATTACAACATTGGTAACATTTTATTTTTTGTGTTGTTTCATTGGTATTGTTGCTATATATGAAAAATGACAGTTGCGGATCTCATAAATTTACGAGTAGAAATGGTTTTTGACTGGGTGGGATTGAATCGAGTTAATTAAATAAACATTATCATAAAATTCTCTCCAAATTGTAATGGTACTGTTTTGGACCCCTCTCATATATTTAAAAAGTCACGGATGAAGTGTATTTTTCTTTAAATAACTTTATGTAAATTTTCCTTTTAATACTTCATCCATGGATGAACAGGCGTTTTCAGGAGTAATTTCAATATAATATGTTTTAAAACTTTCTTTGTTTAAAAAATTCCCTTTGTTTTATTTGAAAATCAGGTGATGAGTTGGCTGCCTTTACCCAATGGGAAGCTAGCCTTCGCAACATCAGGTTGCCAGGAGTTCTCCTATTGGTTGATTTTAACACTTTTGACAAGGGGTCCAAGAAGCAAGGGGTAGGTCATAAATAGCTTGTGCGTATAGTAATATAGAGAGAATCTCAAGTCTGTAACAAGCACTAGCTCAGAGCTTTCTGCTTCATTTCGTAAACGAATAAAAAACTGTATCATTTTAATATTACAATACTGAAAATGTAGTTAACAAATAAATCGTGTACAACATTAATTTTCTAATAATTTCAACAAATAACCAATAAGTAATCCTACAGTAAGAAATACACATAAAATCAGATCGTCATAGCCGTGTGATAACAAGTGCTCAGTAAGGCATGCACGGGTCATTATCATCATCATCATCATCATCAAAACCGGTATCGTTATAAAACAAAGAATATATTATCAACATTATACAACTCACAGGTTTTCTTGGGTAATTTGAATTATGAGTCGATTAATTGGTTAAACTATAATCTAAAAAGGACCATATCATCTATCTTAAATATAATTGTTAGTTATATTATTACAATTAATTGATTTTAATTTCTATAAAAATACAAAATTTTGAAAGTTTGGAATTTTAGAATTCAAATTCATAGAATCCTAATCTTGGATCTTATTGGATTTTAATTTTCGAATACAATTCGAATCTTTCAAATATTAAGATTCGTAAATTTAGAATCCAGTACGAATCTTGGTTGAGCTCAAATTTGGATTCGAAAATTCTAAGCTTCGTGCAGGATTAAAGCTACCACTATCCGGTTTATTTAACAGTTTTCCAGTTGGTACGTAATTGAATCAAATTTACACATGAAGAGAGGTAGGGGGGAGGGGTGGGAGGTTAAACATTCGCTAACACGTGTCCTTCTCTCTCTCTCTCTCTCATTACTCCAAGGCTGCGACATCAAAGAAACTTTATATTTCCACGGGACACATGTGTCGTGCGGCATTGCAAAGGGGTGACGCATTGCGTTGAGAGCGGACACAAAAAAAAACTAAGGTAAACTCAAGGGTGCGCACCCTTAGATACACAACGTGAGGTGTGAGACGGGAACTAACTTAAACCCGCTTCTGTCGCCGCAGGTTCTAAAACTTGGTTCACACATTCGCCGAAAATAGAGAACAGAACCTTCTGGAGTGACGCAGAAACTCACACGCTTGTATGTTTACCCACGATGCATTGCAACGCAAACTTAAAACAGCTGATTATCAATACATTTTATTTCTTAATGGATCTTTTAGATCGTTCTCCAGATGGATGTTTTCAAATTAAAATGTTGGTTCGTAGCACAATCCAATACCTTGATAAACACGCTTTTCAATAACGGGTTATTTCAAAATCTCCTCACAACGGTCAACGAAGCTGTCTGCCTGCTTCTGGCTGTAGCTCGCATGCGTTGTCAAATGCGCATGCGCACTGATTTGAGATGGTTAGTTTTGAGTTTTGATTGGCTGATTGATTGATTTGAAAGTGAGGTCTAATGTTCACAGAACTACTAGTAAGACTGTAGTAACGATAATAACATGGAGGGAGCGAGGTCTACTGTTCACAGAACTACTAGTAAGACTGTACTAACGATACTAACATGGAGGGAGCGAGGTCTACTGTTCACAGAACTACTAGTAAGACTGTAGTAATGATAATAACATGGAGGGAGCGAGGTCTACCACAGAACTACTAGTAAGACTGTAGTAACGATAATAACATGGAGGGAGGTCTACTGTTCACAGAACTACTAGTAAGACTGTAGTAACGATAATAACATGGAGGGAGGTCTACTGTTCACAGAACTACTAGTAAGACTGTAGTAACAATAAGAACATGGAGGGAGCGAGGTCTACTGTTCACAGAACTACTAGTGAGATTGTAGAGATGATAAGAACATGGGGGTAGTGAGGTATATTGTTCACAGAACTACTATTTTGGATATTTATAAGTTTCAAAGTCGATTAATGCAAGTGAGAGGTCATTGGTGAATCGAACGTGATATTTAGTTTTTTGTTTATTTATGTGTGATACATAATAGTTTTTAACTACTTAGTCTACGGGAAGAATAATCTATTGGAGAGAGGGTGGGAAAATCACAATGAAAGTAATATGTGAATATCTATACTTAACCTCATACATGGATTAAATCTCCAAACTCCCTGTTAACGATGGCCGAGTGCAATGTGAGTCTAACACCGTAGACAACTCGGGAACCGCTGCATGTGGACTTGTATGTTTTCTTAAACTTAAATCGAGATATTGAAATTATGTACACTTCTAAATCAACTGCTTGTAAATATATCATCACAACACCCAGTTCCCCGGCCGTCAATTCATCACTGTGAAAGGAGAGCCCCAATTTTACTAATTAATACGATGGTTGTAACCATGCCGGGAATCGAGCCCGACACCTTTATTTCAGTGTATAAAACTACCAACCCAACCACTGACCGAGTTAATTTGTCGAAGGTATGACATTATTGACAGAATTTATGTTCTGGGCTCTGAGGTTTTTTCTAGGATTACGTTAATAGTAGTACTAAAGAATAGCAATAAAACGACCGAGAAAATGATGAACGTTGATAAGGTCAGCTGCCGGCATCAGTGATCACGTTGTCTAAGACGTCAGGTTCAAAATATCTGGAGGGGAAAGTTAAGATTCGAATCTCAGCCGGATGCACTGAGAGTGGATCTTACATGTTATATGACTGTAGTTTACCCATCCTCTTTTTAGGCTAATGCGGGTGCTCTCCCTCAATACTACCCGTCCAATCCCTACGCCCCAGAATAGGTCGTTAACAGCTCTTGGGGATGAACGTACTAATAAAATAAAAATGTCAGTCAAAGGGCCCACTTCCCCCCTCTTGCCGTAGTGGAGCCAAAATGTCAGACGTGTGACGTGATTCGCGACGTCGGGCGCCACGGAGTCTGGACCACGATTAATCAAGTGTGTCTTGCCAGCGACTTAATAGACCGTGAGCACCAGGGTGGACTATGTGGTGCGTGCGTGCGCCCCACTTGTTGGGGGTGGACTGGGGTGGGAAGGAGTGGAGGGGGAGGCTGGTGTGAGGTCTTGGACGATCGTTGAGCTTGATTCAGACGTTCGCCGAAAATTGAGAGCAGAATCTGCTGAAATATATTTGTACTGATGGTTCTTTGCGGCACAAATTAGAAGCACCTGATTACAGACATATTTTATTTTCTAAATGGATAAACAGGTGTGTAAGAATAATATCACGATTGATGTTTTCTAATTATTGTGTTGTGTCGAGAAACAAATCATAACGGAGCAAGAATGACACATCTGCTTTCCATTTAACAATTTATATCAAATCTCATAACAACTTTAGATGTCCATATGGGATATCCGCATTAGTTCACTAAACGGTTACGGATGTGGAAGATAGAATTTTAGAGGAAATGTACGATTATTTGCGCGGAAGTAGAGTGGAAAGCGGTCTAGTAAAGCCCACCCCAGTACACATACCGGGCCGATGTTCAAGCCCGTAGATACTTACTGCCGGTGAGTCAAATTATATGAGACTGACTCCTTGATCCTCGTGCCCACCGACTCGGATTCTTGTTTAACATAAAAGAGATTCGAAGAAGAGGTTGCAATGGGTTAGTGGTATTAACTGGAAGTGAGACATTTTAGGGAAATTAGCCAAGTTGTTGTGATTTAAGTTAGTTTGTAAGTCATATGCTAATAATATCAGTATTATTATAAAATACTAAGTCCGTTTAAAAGGTGCACATTCAGTACTTCATAATTAAGAAAACTAAATTAAAGCTTTTTCTTTACAATGTTTATCTTTACCTTTCTTTTTTGCTGGCTGATGCTGAAAGCGATACACACCCCACACACTCCCACACACCCACACACCCACACCCACATACCCACACATTCCCACACACCCATACACACACAAACACACACCCACACCCACACACAGACACACCCACACACAGACACAGACACACCCACACCCAGACACAGACACACACCCACACCCACACCCAGACACACACCCACACCCACACATAGACACACCCACACCCACACATAGACACACCCACACCCACACCCAGACACACACACCCACACCCACACACAGACACACCCACACACAGACACACCCACACCCACACCCAGACACACACCCACACACACCTCACACACAGACACACACCCACACACACCTCACACACAGACACACCCATACCCATACACAGACACACACACACGTTAATGTTTTACTTTTAATTTTCTGTAGCTGTATTTCACTTTGAGAAAAGCGAGATTAACCAAGACCGTCTTTTATCGAACCAGAAGATTTTCTCACCTCGTTTCCTTTTGTCTCATTTCGTCACGTCTCGTGTGTCCATACGCGTGTGTTTCTCTGGCGGATAGAAAATGAAAATACCATTTAAATATTTATAGTAAATTCTTTATCTTCTTCTAACTCTCAGTTTGTGTTAATACACACATACATTAATTACGATAGTACTTTAGGAATCAGGAAGGTTGAATTTACAGGAATTATACTCGCACTTGCGTGTAGGGCGAATGGAAAAATACATTTACGGAATGATAAAACCCTCAATACACCCAACCGGGGCTTGAACCCCGCTCTCCTCGTCATGGCAATCCAGTCTATGGTGAGAGTGACGCCTTAAATTAAACTATTCTACCACCAAAGCGTTTTTTAATATCCTTTAGGAAAAATTACTAAAATGACGGAGGCCTTATCTTATACTTTAATGTTTAAAATAACACCTTGATTTTATCATCAAAATAGAGGACAAGGAGCAAATTTATACTTACTTAATTACTTGGAAATGCTCTTAAACATAATTTTGAATATTTCAAACGTGTTCTTTTAGATAATTTGATCGATGATACAGTTCAACATTACAACCTAATATTTACTAAATTGTTTCCTGTCTGAAACAAATAACATAAAGGTATGATTTTGAACAACTTGATATAAAAACGTAAGAGGTAAAAAGAGTCTTTTGTTCTCATTTCATTGAGTGACATCGATTTCAGGGTAGGGGAAGAGTGAGAGGTGGGTTACTACGTTTTTGAATCACCCACACACTCGTATTGGAGACGATATTGAACTTTTCTCGATATCGGAGGGGGAAAAAAAATCATTATTTCTTTGCAAGGCATTTGTTTGAAATATATCAGTTTGCATAGGAAATGAGGTAAAGTTACAGTCTGTAGATAAACTGATTTATAAAAGTTATTTGTTTTAAATCAAAGTTCCCTCTATAAAATTGCTTATTTTAAACTTGTTACATTGTGATTCAAACTTTAAATTAAATTAAAAAAGATTGCAGATTATCGTTGATCATCACTTTTGTCTTGTAGCTTCGAGTTTGATTGGTATTCTATTACCTAAAACGAACTTTGGTACAATATTGCTAGAAGTCAAGGTGAATTTTACCATCTAGCACACAAAGAAATGTTATATGAATTTCTTCTTCTTCTTCTTAAGTCAACAATCCTAAGGTTGGTTTGATGTGATATTTATCCATCCGGAGCTGGGCTTGCACTCAACCTTTCGGCTTGTTACTGCTGCCTGCACCCTCTACTAGAGGAGGTCAGGAAACGCGGGGGCTCCCTGTTGCCCTCCACACCGAATTTCTATGAGCGAGAGCGATAATGCCTACTAATTTTGCTGGAAAAGGTATTTTCACATCTAGAAACCTTGTTTTAACATACCTTCCAGGGTTAATTTACATGCCACAATCTACACGGGACCAATGGCTATATTTTCCCTCCGAAAGAAGTTGTGTTACTGATTTTTATCGCTAAAGAAAAATCCATCGATCTCGGCTGGATGTGAAGCCACGAACATCGAGTCCTTAGGTGAGTACTTTACCACAAGACCACTGAGGTCAACTGACGTATTTTAGGTGAAGCAAAATACCAAAAGGTTTTTAGATCATGCTAGTAACATCAACTTCTAGAAGGAAAATATCCTCACACGGAAGTATTTATAATGGGATTGGCAGCTCTAAAATTTAAAAGTCACTAAAACAATCTTTATCTATTTTTTTTTAGCATCGCGTCTTACTACCCGTTCGGGTTATACGCTTAAGTACTAATTACACTAATGGATTAGGAATTGGGAGGGTTGAATTTAAGAGGAAGTGAACCCGCATTTGCGTGGAGGGAGAGTAGAAACCATTTAGGAAAAACCACCCCCAGTTCACCCGACCGAGATTCGAACCTCGATCTCCCCGTCCTCAGTGGTCTGACTCAACACGAATGGCGCGTTAGCCAACTACGCCACCGAGGCGGGTTTTATCTATCTTAAAGTGTTCTATTTTGACACTGATAACACATCAATAATTTATTTATTTGAGAAAAGCTTTGTATTATTATTTGAGGTAATTGTCATGCAGTTTTTAAACTGAATGATTACATAAGCACACTACTTATAAAATAACTTAAATATAAAACAAAACTTAAACACCCAGTCCCCTGGCAGCTAATTCATCATTATGAAAGAAGAAACCCACAGTTCACCAAATAAATATTTTCAGCCATGGTGGTAATCGAACCAGGAACCTTTATCTTTGTAGACTCAGTAGGTGTCGTGCATTTAGAAAGGTTAATTCTATGTTTGTACCGTGTACGTCACGATCTGATAGGTGACGTAGTACACGACACTCACCACCAGATGTCTCTGTGCCAGTAAGAGGTCGTGGGCGTAGAACGTCATTGGTTCGTTCTTCCGGACGGGCAGTCACTTTTCTAAGTTTGAATGGAACAAGTCTTCAACCAGGAATATACGTGTGTATAAAAGTGTGGGAGTACACTTTGGGCTTATGTTTTAATTTACCAATACATATTAGGGTAAAGGATTTAATTACAATATTTTCTTTGAGTGATTTAAAATAACTTGGTGTCCAAAACTTAAAAAAGTTCTCCAATGCTTGTTGAATTTATTATTGGCCTTTTAATAGACAAAATTGTAAATCTAAACGGTTTTAATGACCAATAACCATTTTAACGCAAGTTATTTTAGTGTAATTAATTACAAATAATAGTTTTTTCAGTGGTTCGACTAGTGACAGAAGCAGTTTAGTTACACGTTTTTTTGTACTTTCTCGACACCAGAAAAGGTTTCGTTATTTAAAATATCTATGGACGTCCAAATAATAAAGTGGGCTGCATGTTTCAAGTTACTTATTTTCTAATCAAAGCTTCTACATTTTGCGAGGAACGTCACTGAAAATTAACTAATTTAACCTTTTAAATATCATATTTTAGTTTAAAAGACTTTGAAGGTAAGATTTTTAATTCTATAGGGACATGTTGATTACCGCCCCCCCCCCTATTTAGTCCTGAACCATATTTAAATTGCAAAACCCTTCTGAAATAATTTGAGATTTCTAGACATCTGCAACGCGTATGCAGCCCCCATAACTTATATAAAAAAAAGACCTACTGGCGCACGCCCCTAAATTTTACATGAACAATAATACACAATATTATACTTTTCTACACGATTATGATAAGAAAATGTGACTGAGTAAATTATAGCTGCAATCAATTAATAACATCAGTTTCTTTATTCATTATTCATATTAAATATGATTCATAAAAATGCGATGTTAAAAACAGTTATTTCTTATGGCAGGGGAATTTGCTTCTTAAAATATTCTCTACCTACAAAATTCAGAGTAACAGAATTAAGCCTATGTTTGATGTTATTTGTATGGTTATGTTTAGAAATATCACTTGACTGTTTTAAACATTGTGGCTCTCAAAATTGATTGCAACCAATATAAAAATAAAATTTATTACATTTTTGTGTTTTGATTCACTTCAAAACAAACGAAAGTCCAGTTAAAGATCAAAACAAGCGACCACAATAAAACCACAATATTTGAATTTTTTAATGGGTGGTGGGATGTGTATGTCTAAGTTATTTTATGTTTTTTTATTAATAATAAATTTTCCCCTGAAACAACACCAGTACTTTTTAAGACACTCTCCTTAATAATATTTAAATTTGTATAGTTTTATTCATTTTTACTTAAATTGATTTATACATTTCAATTTTAGACTTGTAAACGTTTGATATAAAATATACATTGATATATTACCATTATGTATCATACATAGTAGAACGATTTACGACCATTAACAACTTTTTCCCTCCTCCAAAAAAAAGTGAGCTTATTCATAAACGGTTTTTATTTACTTATAATTAATAATTTTAACACAAGGTTTGGTAACACTCAAATATGACATATTTTCAGGAAGATAGTGTAGGAGGACATAAATCCTCATTAGCGTGGAGATTGGGAAAAAAAGGTTAAAATCACATGAGAGTACACCAGGGGAGGAGTCGAGCTCCCACTTCTTCGTCAACAGAGACAACATTTATTTAAACTTAACGCTTTAGGACCCGTCGCGGGTGTTTGCATTAATCACCTAAATAGCTCTTGAGGCACTAGAATAGTCGAGAAGAAATTCCTAAACGCCAGAAACTAAGTGGGCTTATAGCGTTACTGGGTGAAGCTAGCCGTCAGTAGGAGAACAAACAGGTGATAGTGAAGGTACAAATGACAATTCAACTTGTGTTGTGAACCCCCCTATTAAATTACATCATTTATTTTATAAAGATCCATTCTACGCATCATTACCAGCTACCTTTCGTTTTCCGGGCATTTTGATCTTAAAAATCGACCAAAATATGTTTTTTTATGCACTTCCAGAATGGAAAATTTTAATTTTTAAGCTATATTTTCAAGTCTTATATAATGTATAGGGTCATAGAAAATAGTTTTATATTCATTCCAGTTAAAACCAAACTCGACAGTTTTTAAAGGTTTTGTTAGTATTTAACCTAAGCGCAACTTTTTTTTTTCAATATATCAGCTACCTAGGTAACCCTCTTAGCACTAAATTTAACAATCCATCCCCCCCCCTACATCCTTTTGGGGACATACTTCCCTCTTGGTGAACATTATTTACATAACTGTTAATAATCCTTCACCCCCGTTTCCCCTCAGATTTACTCCAGTTACATCCGTAGTTGCAAACTGAGCCAACAGCAGATAATAATAATACAACCAAGAACATTAATTAATTAGTTTTAAGTGTGAAACGCGGCGTGAAAATGCTCGAAAATATGAGTGAAACTGAATATTTATACTGTGCCTACATTATTTTACTATGTTTCACGACAAAAATAAACAAAATAAAATGTATGGTTTAGAATTGGAGTTTATGAGTTTCCTTTAAGCCAGGGTTTGCAAACTCACGGCCCGTGGGCACATCCAGCCCACGAATTATATCTAACCGGCTCGCTTGTCTGCAATACTTTTATATTACTATCCACCATGCAAGTAGCCTATATACATCCACAAGACATTATAATTTAATTTTAGTGTGTACATAATTTTGAATAATATAAAACACATAACTATTTCAAACTCTGTAACTTTTTTATAGCTTTAAATAATTGAGTGTGGGAATTATTGTTTACATAATTTAGTAAATAATGCCACGAATATTTCGCCAACTATGTAAACATATGGGAACATATTAGTTTCTAAATATTTTAAAATATATTATTATTTTAATACATAGCATAAAATATCTAGTATATACATACATCGGAGGGCACGCTGATTAATCGTCAGGTTCTTCTGGATTATGTTGTCAGTGTTGGGGAGGTAAGGGTTCGAATTCCAGCCGGATGTAGAAAATGTGGTTTTTATCAAAATGTTTCTTCACATTCCTTATACTCAAATGTGAATACATTTTATCTAAATTATATCTTTACCGCACCTTACCAGGTGATGTGATTAAAATGAGCTTAGTCCGGACTGGTAGGTAGTAAGACACGATGTAATAACAAAAGTGTAGAATATATTTAAGTAAACATGTTTCTATAGGCTGAGGGCCTGAATTTGTGAATCCGTCCCTTCGACCCATTTGAGTTTGATAACAATACTTTAGACGAAACTGAAATGTTATATGAAAACATTAATTTTTTTAAAATATCAACTTGTTAAACAAAAAAATGTATATATATACTAAGAATTGTATAAAATAATGGTTGAAATGTTATAACGACATAATATATGAGGCATACTAATTTGTCACCTGCTTCAGTGGCCGAATAAGCTAAGGCAGGGGTCTTCAACCCACGACCCGTGGGCCACTTGCGGCCAGTCGTAACATTTTTTCGCGGCCCGCCAGCCTATGAAAAATATAAACTTATTTCAAAAGAAAATAATAAAAATATATATTTTAAGTTATTTTACGAATTATTTTTGCTTTATATGCGAAGAAAAACATTACGATTTTGTATAAATTTACCTTGAACCGGCAAATTACTACTTCAGTGGACAAGGGGAGCTTTCGTTTTCCTAATGCCATAGAGTAAGAAAATAAACAGTGAGATAATTAAGAGATGGGGGAATGTTGGTGCCAGACAGAAGATAAACATATTTTTGAAAGCCAAACAGGGTTCAATAATATCTTAATTTCAATTCTTGGCGCGTGAAAATAAACTAAATGTTGACTGTTATCTAACGGCTGTCCTTTATTATACCTGAAAATGCAAACATTTTACGAATAAATATTATTTTGGAACACTTAAAAAATGAAGGACAACATTTCTCTTTATTTCATTGATAATTAACTTAATCATTAAGGCATATTAAGCAGTTTGAGTGATTCTATGATATTGTCATAGAACAAATAAAAAAATTATGAATAAAATCTTTAATTGAATTTAATTATATCTGTTGTATGCTATTGCATAATGTTAGTATACTATTCGTATGCAATGCTTGATTAATTCTTTTTCCAAATTGTAGACACTTTTGAATTTAATCAAAGGGTTTTCTATAGATTTTTAATATACAAGTATACGGCAATTTTGAAAAAAAAAGACCTTGGTCGATGAAAGATGATGTATTCTATAATATTACATATTTCACTACATATCAAAGATAAATTGATTCATAGCTACATACGTTATTTGTATCGGATCTGGGGCAGAGGGTCATGAACAAAACATAAATATGTCCCTTCTGAAAAATGTATGTTTTATAAGAAACCAAGTTTTGTAAAACTGGTCCTCATTATCGTTTTATGAATTTGCGGCTTCCACTATAAATATATTTTGAACTTTGATTTTCATAAATGAAAACTGGTTGGGTCCGTGAATCATTGTTGAAAGGAATTGATGTTTCAAATAAATATTTTTTTTCATATTCAATATTAAAAACATTTATATTTCGAGTCAAAACTATTATTTTGATACAATCATTCATTAGCCAAACAACACAAAAAAAAGGTAATATAAATTATTTGATTAAAGATATAACTCCAGAAATTAAATAATATAAGCTTAGGTCTAAAATTTAAATACACGATTTTAATTTCCTTTAGCATACATCTATGTGTAGTTGCATGCTCAAATAAATACCAATGACAGTCTTTAAGCCTCATCCAATATTGATATTACTAAACATATATGAGGAAGGTTTAATTATCGCTGGTCTATATTTGGAATGTCTTTGAACTCTACACTCGCGCCTGAAAAGCTTGTGCACACATAGCAACATGTTGGATAAAATAGCTGGAAATTGGAAGAAGATTGAATAAAGAAGTGTAGGAGGAAGTAAAAGGAAAAAAATAAATATAACGTAATAAAATATTGTACTTTAAAGTCTGGAGATGAAAAGTCACAAAGTCACTATATATTTTTGTTGAGTCAATTTCAATTCAATCTTTTGTTTTCTACATATGTTGACAGTTTCAAAATTTTAAGAGATAACAAAAAGCAAATGCGCTTCAATATGTTGTGTCATATTTACAATTTGGGTTTTAATAGAGATGAAATGGAAATCATCAGCCCAGTCGTTGCAGTTTATTTCTAATAGCGCATGGGTGGTTAAAGTTTAAAAAAAAGTTTCAATAACTGTTAATGTACAAAAAAATGTGTTTAGATATCTGTATTTCGAATTGTTTAAACTTGAGGTTGAGAAAAATACTAGATATTTTATAACTAAAAAATATAGAATTATTTTGAGTTAGTGTACCGTACATAAAAAATAACACTTATTTTTTCATGCAACAAGCCTTGATATAAATCCATGAAGTGTAGATTCAAGGATAAATGTAATAGATATGAATTTCACCTCACCATAGAAGTGCATGCCAAATATTTCGTAGTAACTAATTCGCGGGTTATGTTGTAATTATTTCAATGTAATATATTATGAATTAAGTAATAAAACATTACCCGTATGTATGGTGCATCAGACTATGATTTTGGTAGGGAAAAAACTTGTATCAATATAAAAAACAATCTGTCAACATTAATAACATTTTACCATGCTGTGAAATCTCATGATAGCCGACACATTCGGGAGCTTAAAAAAATATCCGTTGCCAAGAAATATATTATCATCTTGATATTTTTTTAAATAATACTGTTTTTACATGTTTTATTATATCTCTATGAACTGTGCATACGTATTATAAATATCTAGCTACTGAACTATACAGTAGTATATGCAATAGTAATAATAATAATATTGCGCGTCTGGGCTACATCATTCGTAGACCAGTAGTGGAAAGATTAGCCAGTACTAATATACCGTCGCACAGGGAACGCCCGAATGTACTAATAGTACTCTGGAGGCTCTCTCCATGTCCCGATGAGATTAGATGATGATGGGTGATGGTGAGTATGAGGGTGTGGAACCAGTTGAAACACGACCTAGCTTAAAAACCCAATTAACAAAATCTTGGTGACCGTTGGGGTGATTCTACTTTCGGGAAAGATACCCAAGGTTCCAGCCGGGAACTGAAGTCGAGACCCATAGGCTCGTAGCCAGGTGCACCGACCACACCACACCACACCACACCATGGGCTGGATAGTGTGTGCATTGTGATTATAACATTGAATAAATAAATATTCCTTCCCAGGAATACAATTTACATTTCTATCACATGAAAACAACTGGAATAAATTATATATATATATATACCCTAGTGTTACACTGTGCCTATGTCTGTTATTAACAAAGTCCATTTTTTAGGTGTTTTGCTTTAAAAATCCATGATATTTTGCTGAGGAAATCTAAACGGTCCGCTATAAAAAGGAATCCACCATTAAAATGTGTCTATTGAGGAAGGTTTGCCTGTATTATTAATATTACTTCATAGGCATTGATAATATCGATCAAAAGTGACAGCTGCAAATCCCATGACTTGAAGTATGAATACGTGAATGTAATATTTTATAACCATATCTTACTACTCATTTGGGCTATTCGTATATGTTAGTTGCAATGATGTGTTAGGAAGAGGAAGGTTAAATTAAGAAGTGTACACGCATTTGCATGGAGGAAGAGGGGAAAACCATTAAGGGGGAAAAAAACACCCTCAGCGCACCCGGCCGAGATTCGAATCCTTATCTACCCGTCATCGGTAGTACAATCAATTGACTTGGCCTAGAACATTCAACCGCCAAAGTGTGTTATGTGAATGTTGATAATCGACACCTTATCTCAGTCAGTAGCGTGTCTATCAACTGAGATAAGGGTCCCGGCATGACCGAACAATTTATCATTGGTAAAATGTGAGTTTACCCTTTCACATTGATGAATTAACGGCCAAGGACTAGATGTTGTGCCTGTTTTATTTTTAAGTTAGATTATAAGTCATATGAAGCTACAACAGGCCTAGCAAGCCGGTAGTGGAAAATATATGGCTTGAATAAAAAAATTGACCTAGGCCACAGGCTGGAAACATTACTGGACGTAAAAGTTGTCAGATAAAGCCCTTCCTAAGACTACTTTATCCATCCGTACCTTTCAGAGTAAACGAGGTGTACGACCGTAGAAACGAAACCACCTGATACAAAGACACCCCATAGTCAAGACTGAACTCAGATCTCTCCACTCAACCGGGTCTTGGTGCGACTTGTAGCGTCAATAAAAATATAAAAAAATCCGTGAAAGATAATAACCACGGGTGGTTAGAGCTTGAGGGTGTTTCGGACGACAGAGAAGGGAGGGAGTGAAGCCGAGCTTCTCAATTTTCCGGTGTGTGCGCGCGACATATGTTCGGTCACAGACCCTTGGTAATTACCGGCTTCAAGATTGAGCGTACGAGAGAAGCTCCTTCCTTGCAAGTGGTGGGTCTGAGCGTCGCCACGAGAGCGCAGCACCGGCAGTTTCACCCGGGAGAGGGAAGCAGGGTGAAACGCTTCCTTCTAACTGTGGCGGAAGAATCGGACTGATGACCCACCACAGGATGGAGGCGGAATAATTTACAACGGACTTAATGATGTCATTGTCGTATAAATACACCCTAGTATCAACTCAGAAGTACTGGATACAGTGTAACCTGATTAATTCGAACTTCCCTAATTCGAAATCGTCTTTAATTCGAATTTTTCGCCCGGTCCCGTGAATTTTGTCCTAAAACAATGTTAAAATAATCGTGGATAGTTCGAATTTTGTTTTGGTTGATTCGAACTTTACATAAGTTGTAAGGTATTGTGCAATATTGTTCTTCACGCCCCTCCTTCTCCCCCGTTCACCCATACTTCTTTGTTTACACGTACAGTTCTGTACTCCGCTAGTCAAGGTCGAACCTCTCGAGCGGTTACGTGCGTTGTTCTTAGCTATTTGGTCGTAGTGATATTCTTGTGACGTGCGAGTTTATTTAGTTTTTTTTAGTTTTAGTTTTGTTGAGTACATACTGTACAGTAGTGTTTGTGTGTGTGTGTGTGTGTGTGTCGTGATGTCACCGTCCAAGCCAAAGTTCTATAAATCATTAACTTTGGCTGAAAAAGTAGCGGTGATATAGGAAGTGGAAAAGGGAATTCCTTTTAAGAAACTTATTTAATTCGAATTTCTAGATAATTCGAATTTTTTCCTGCTCCCTTCAAGTTCGAACTATCCAGGTCCCACTGTACTTAAACTATGAATAAAGTAGGCATCACCAATGTAAAGAGAATATAGGGGTAGTGCCACGTGGATGAATTTTATTGTGTCATTGATTACGTCGCTTAGTATACAGCAGTTGTATTTTAATACTAAAAGATTTACACATACATATTTAAAAAAAAAGTAAGTTGAGTAGTGACGTTATTTGAGCATTGATGTGGATTTTAGAGGTATTTTATTATTTAAAGTTCCAAAATGTGACCTGATTTTTAACAACTTAGTTTGTTTTCCAAATGGCTTTGTGTATTTAGTGTACCTGCTTATGTACTGAGTGACGTCACAAGCTCAATCCGATTCCTTTCTCCAACTGGTGCTAACTTTTATTCTACCTACATTGGGCATAGCCAATACGAAAGATATGAGAAAATTCACCGGAATTTGATTGAAGAGGGAGAGCGAGAACACTTCATGGTCACAGGAATGGTAATTTTCCATTATATATATCAACATATTGATAATTTGATATATCACAAATTATGTAGCTAAAGCTATGATATAAATACAATTTTATTGATAAATTGGTGGTTTCCAATATGTTGAAGTGAATTGCTTTGAGTGAACTGGAATTGTGGTTTTAAGATGTATTTTGTTCTGTTTGCTATTCTTCGCCCCTTTTGAATATTTTATTTAGCTGTTGAAAATAGCAGACAAGTTAAAACAAATTGTAAAATAATTGATCCAGTTAATAAAACTAGATAAAAAATAATTGTTTATTTTATTATGATTCACAAGCCCTAAAGCGTAGTTCTGAGTATTAAATATATTAATGAATAGATAGATACATCGTTTATTAAATTATCGATTTAAATATATCGTTGCTTTTGTAAAAGGTATATATATATATATACTATATTCGATACATCGTTGCCATCCACATTCATTGGGATAAGCTCAGACTGAGGATCGAACCTCAGCCTTTCGTATATATTATTAGTGCACCCGAGTTCGCAGTCAACTCGCAGGCGATTCCTCTACTACTAGCGTTACTAGGGCCCTATCAAGGAATTAGGGTGCCTGGGGCCCCTTACAAAATGCATGGCCCCATGGCCATGGCATATATATATTTGTAATATGAACTGTTCAAACAAAATTAAAACCACGTGTACAGTCATACACTATTTAATAATCAGATAGAAAATAAATGGTATGTTGGAAGCTCAGTTTAGAATGCATTTGATAATTATATATATTTACAATATTTTCTTTTACATAAAGAAATAATATAGATGATGATAATATTAATAAAATTGAAAAATTGCTTCCCAAATCACAAAATTTACAATGTTTTCAAAGCTTCTACAAAATAAAAAGTTTCGAATTGCCATAGTTAACACAACTCACAAAGGGACTTTTTTTTTTGCGAATTCTGACACAACTTGATCATAAAGATAACCGCCGTGTTATGTCACTTTCCATTGATAAAATAACTAAGAATTAAGATTATTTCCACTCAACACAGAACGGAGTCTATTTTTCAAAAAGGTTTTCAATCACTGGACCCGAAATTTCTCCCTCTATGTGTCACCACATTACTGGCAGTCTTATATTTTGTTAGTTTCAAATATTTTAACTAAACAGTTGAAGCAATAAAACATTTAATGTGCGGGGTATTCTTGGGGGCAGATTCAAACTTGGGGTCCAGGACCATGCCCCCCCCCGGAACCACCTTAATCCGGTCCTGAGCTCTATACTACTGTAATTAGAATTAATGAGTAAGGTATCAAACCTCGTATAGTCTCATTTGGCGTTAACGAGGAGATTGGAGCTTGAATCCCGGGTGGGTGTAATCAGAGTGGTTTTCCACTCTCCACGAAAATGTTGGTACATTACCTCTAACGTTTTACCTTCACCATCCCTAATCCATTAATGTATATATGCGGGTAGCCCCGGTGGATTTTAAGACGCAAGGCAAAAAATAAATAAATTAAAACACAAACATATTTAAAAGTAATGTTTTTATTTCGTGGGTTTAGCCAAATAAAACTAAATTTAACATAACGTTAAGTTAAAGAATGCATTTACACAAATTTGATTTTGCCTTGTTAATCTGAGCTCAAATCCAACCAACTTCACTGAAGTTAGTTTTTTCTCAAATTGAGGATTGGCGACTCTTCCCCGGGATGACACATGGATGAGTTCTTCCTCGTCCTGTTCCTCCTTATATAAGATACTCGTATAAAAGTATCAAGAGGAGTCAGTACGGGCTCTGGATGAAATAGTGGGTGGGGGAGGGGGGAGATCGATTGACCTTTCTCTCTCTCTCTTGAGATCTCGTCAAGAACCAACACCTTGTTTTGTAAACACCCCTCTACCCCCTCTCTAAATGGGATGACTTGTGAGGAAGTTGCCTTTCCTCTCGCTTCGCCCATACAGCCGAGTGAAGCTAACGATTTGTCAACACCCGCCATACAAACCTTGCACTTGTTGCGTCTTCCCCTTCCCCCCCCCCCCCCCCCTTTCCCCAC
>CABFWO010000180.1:371185-445065 GCA_902155825.1 Timema genevievae
TTTTCCCAGCCTTCTTTACCATTTAGCTTGCAAAATGAGATTTTAATTGCTCTCACAATGTAAGGGTGTAGAAGGGGGGAAGTTAGGAGGGAGACGATATCAATTATTATTACCTCTCATGATACGAAATTAACCTGTTGTTTCAAGTCAAGTCGGAACATGCGATAAGAACAGTTAATTGTGGCGCGAGATGAAACATTCGCTCTTTTAAGAGGATCGATGCAGTATTGTGATACTTTGAAACAGGGATGGTACTCAGGGCTGTCCCCAAGGCAAGCGAAGACTGACGGGACTGTATTGGTAAATTGTTCCCTCCCATTCGGCTTCAAAGAAAATAAACATATATTCGTTCATCACACTATTATATGTGTGATTGGTCAAATAAATAGTACTGGAAAAGGGGCATTTTACTGGCAGTCTTATAAGGTCTCTCTTGTCTTAGCAATAAACCACTAGCCACGCGTGTGTTGAGATATCTTAAACTTGTACACATATGTTGGATATAGTTTTATAAACATACAAAATTAATTTTTATGACAACATTTTTAAAAACTGCCCCTTCTCAATGGACCTGACAATGATTCAAAATTTAATCACCCTTCACCACCAAACGGGTGTATTGAGAGTAAGAAGCACAAGACTATGTGATTACTGGTTTGGGTAATATATATAGTCTGACTTGGATATTATTAATAAACTATTTTTAGCAGTTTAAAAGTTTACTAAAAACATTTCTATGTAGTTATGACCAGTTAAAAAGTTTAAATTCTAAGTATAAATTGTTTAAAAAATTAACTTAAAATTTTCTGTTGTGACCCAATACCATACATGACTTTATTTGATAGAGGAAGGCTGGACATAGGTTTCTAACCTTTTTTATTTAATCTCAGAAGTATACATTTTGGCATAAATCAACTTTTTTTTTTTAGCTTGTAGTCAAAATTAAAGCTTTTTAACTCGGCAGAATCCTGTTGATAATTTTCATCCATATTTTGTTGAAAACTATATTTAAAAATATCAAACAAATGCTTAAATAATGCGGGATTTCTATAAGTCTGCAAACCGCCTCATTGTTTTACCATACAGCCCTTCGTAAGAAGCATTTCGATAAATATGTTGACGTTAAACATATGTGATATTTTCATGTTCCATAACAGTTTCTATTTGAAATACAGTAAAATTCATCCTTTTCCAGAAAAAGTGTTTGGAAAGTCAATAAGCCTATTCACTAGCAAATAATTCTTTTACGTATGTGGAGATAAAAAGTTAAATTTATTCGCTCCTTCAAAATGTCTTCAGATAATCGATATCTATAAAGAAACCCAAATCTCTAATTTAAAGTAAAATATTACTATTTATATTTTTAAATGTGTCCTTAATAATATCCATCTTTCTGAAATTAAGTTTATTTTCATAATATTATATATTTTACATCCAATATTATCTATACATTTTTAGTTTGATAAAACCTTAAAATAAGTAATTATGTAACACTAACAAACAAAAGCTTGGTTCACATTAATCTAATATTTATTTAATAGCTATGACATAATAAACCTGTCAGTGAAAAGCTATTAACTATCATCTAATATGTATAACATATCATCTTAGTCGGTAGTGCGTCTGGCTTTCTTAGCTGAGGATTCTGGGATCTATTTCCGGCATGGCATAAACAGAAACTACTGGTATTTCCTCTTACATTGTTATAAATTAATGAATAGAAAACTGGTTGTAGTGCCTGTTTTAGAATTAATGTAGTTTGTAGATTGTGTTCTGATTTAGTTTATCTATAAAAACATTAAATTAAAAAAATAAAAAAAAATTCAGTAGCCGAATGGTCTAAGGCGTCACTTTCGTGTTGGCCTGGCCTTCTGAAGTTGGTTAAACCGGGGTTTGAATCCTAAAATTTCTAACATAATATAGCGAGAGGGATGCTTAAGACCATGTGATCCCTGATGTGGGTAACAGTCCTATTAACTGAGCCGCTATTTCAATTTGGTCGGAGGAAGTTCAAACCAAGCAACTCTCCCCATTCAAGACACGTTTCTGGTTAGTAATATTATCAAATCTCTGTTCCGGAGGCTGACGCTAGAAATGCAGGCTAACAGATCTTCGGGACTTTTGCCAAATGGCGCTGGTCAGACAGACAGTGTGATTACAGCCAGGTGCTAATGACACCGTGGCTAACTAGCAAATATGACGCCGCGTGCTGGGAACACAATACGGGACGGGAGAGGGGTGACCAAACTCTGTCCCCATGGTGGTCCTGTCTGAGCCACACCGATTTTGCCACCATCAGTTGTCCAGGCCACGGCGCTACCACCGCCAGTCTTAAGGGTCACAATGCCATCATCGTCATCTGTTTAGGTCACACCACTTCATAAGTCGGTTGTCTAGGCCAGTGTTCAACAAAGGTGTGCCAATGCACACTGGTGTACCGTGGCGTCAAATTAGCACACCAGAGCGCCACGCATCGCTGTCTAATAAGAACACTAATGAAGTTGATACGAGAGGCATCCGTACATCGCCGTAAATCTCCCACTATTAGTCCTAATTACTAATATTTTAAATACATATGAAAAAAATCAAATGCTTTTGCGCAAAGTTACGTCAAGTTACCAAAATTATTAAAGGTTTAAACGATTTTTTTTTTCAAATCTTAAATAAGCAGGTACAGAAAAAGTACTTCAACATTTAATCATGAAATATTTGAAGTTACTTCAGGAAAAAACAATAGTCTAGACTTTCCTAATTCTGATGTACGGACAAATGCTGGATCGGGTGCGCAATCCATTTTCTGCTGCCGTAGCACGTATTCAAAACGAAACATTGTAAAAAATTGGGTTTGTTAAGTGTACCGTTAGCTTGAAAAGTTTGCGGAACACTCGTTTTAGACTCTTTAGACACATTTTTTACATCTTATTGTGGGTCAAAATTTATTCTTCCCGTGGTGCGAAAGAAGATGAGCTACGAATGATTCAAAATTCATTATTAAAAATGCAAACCCTTTGGTCGCTAATAACCTTCCACATATGTTGAAAGGCTTGTGACAGCTGTTGTGATTAGTTATATTAAATTTATTGTATTTACTACAAGTGTGAGCAAGTAAACCTTTCATATCACTAGTATTTTATTATTTCGAAAATATAGCCTTAAGAAAGTGCTCATGACGTATATCGCTACCGAATATGAGAGCAATATAATTGATTTCTGAATAAAAATAAGTATTGAGAGAAAGTAGCCATAACCAAATTGTATCTATTTATATTATCTTACTACCCAACCAGGTTATCCGCATACTAATAATAATTTGGTAGATACAAAAAAGGTGGAATTTAGAGAGAATTTACCCTCATTTGCGTAGAGGGAGTAAAGGAAACCGTTTAAGGAAAAACACCTTCAAGACAACTGACTGTGATTCAAACCATAATGTTCTACCTCACCAGAAATACATTATTAAGCGATATTGACTCACTTTGAACTAAGTGACTATCAAGGCGAGTACAATTTAAAATATTTTCAGTACATTTAAAGAAAATATTAGATGAAACATAAGTAAAATGTAAACATATAAGTAATTCAATATTTATAAATATCTCTAAAAGGCGCATCCTATTTTATTACAAGATAATCATAGTGCAGATGATGAATGCAAATGATTTATTAACACCATTCATTTTTAAGAATAATTAGTTTGAAGGATCACTTAGTAATTTATTAAAGGTTAAAATTAAAGTTTGTAAATTTAGATTAGTTTAACTTCATAAAAAAAAGCTTTTATCTAGTTCTTTTTAAGGATTATGAGAGGTACGAGATAAGTTTAAAACCTTTTACGAGTTTTCTGTTGGAGCTAGCTTTAAAATACGTGAGAGTGACGTGCACTTTCTAAACACAAGGTTTATATAAACACACAATATTTATAAAGTAATTAAACTAGGAAAGCACGACCTGGTGGTTGCACGGTCTAAGGCAGGGGTCTCAAAACTACGGCCCGCTGGCCACATCCGGCCCGTTACAAGATTTTATCAAAAAAAACAAATTAATTGTTTCTCCTCGTTATTTGTTAACCTTACAGCTTATTTGACATGTCCAATTTCAGTCCGCACAAGTGCTTCCCCCATGATATCAAGCCAGAGTGCTGTCGCAATTGCAAACCCTCATTTTCAGTCGCAGGCGCCATTCCTTATACCGACAACAAAACGGCTCGAATGTGACGATTTTTAGGTAGTTCCAAGTCTCCCGGCAGAGGATTATAAAAGGAAAGTTCCGAAAGATGCTACCTAATTTTAAAATAAGTAACTATATTGACTAATTACTATAAATATAATTTATTACATATAAATTGATTCATTTCTCACAGAGAAGAATCAACGTCAATTAATTTTATCAAACACTGACTGGCCTTGGAAAGTGGATTTTTTTTATAGACGTGACTGGCCATATGACTTGAATCTAAATTCGAATGTTGAAACAAATTTGATTTATGATCTATTTGCGCATGTTAAGGCATTCAGGGGAAAAATAATGCTACTCTAAGAACAGGTGAACGTTACTATGGCCCGTAAAAATGTGTAAAATATATTATGTGGCCCACATAGCAAAATGTTTGTAGACCCCTGGTCTAAGGCATTAGCCTCGACTGGCATAAAATGTATTTTCAGTGAGGGAAAAATAGAGTATTGTGAACGTGATGCCTTAGGTAAAAGACTAAGAGGGTTGCAGTAAATTATTTTGGTCACTGACTAGCAGTGAACTAGAGTTAGTCTATATCTTAAGACCAGAAGTATAAAAACTTTTGGTTTCCATACCCCTAAATATAATTTCTCAACTTTGTACCCACAAATTTGTTGATGTACAATGCAAGCTATATATATTCTATAATATACAATACAATAAGTTACATCCAATTATTATATAATAAGCTTTAAATTAAAAATAAATATTAACTTTTACTTTACTCCTAAGATGTCTTCGCATATCCCAGGGGGTTTTGGGTACCCCTTGTTGAATACCACTGCTCTAGACAACCATCCTAACCATGTGACCACAGTATACAGTAGATAGAGTTCATAGTAATTAAGACCGTACGGGTCTGATTTGGACACCAATGATACGTTGTGTGGTCGGGGTGAGGAGGGGGGGGGGATATATCTATGTGTTTCCCACTATCCTCGTATTATCTGGACCAATTGCACTGCCAGGCATTGTGTTCACACTTGTGACCATTTGTCGAGGAGGAGAGGGGGAGGTTTGTACCTCCTTCCCCTCGCCTGCTATCATTAGGGCAGTAAAAACCTAATCTGCGAGAATGTTGGCATACTAAATGGGCATGATGTTGTGGAGGGGGGAAGGGTATGTATGTCCTCTTGGTATGATTATATCGTGACCCGGAATAATAGTACATACTTGTTCCCCCCTTCCCCCGCTCCCCCTTTTACGATGGATTCCACTCCAAATAGAAACTGTGTGACAACATCATTAATGTAAAGCATTATACAAAAACTCATACTATATGTATACGTATAGTGTTTATATATATATACTTTTACTGTACATACACTCATACTGTAATATACACACTTATAATGTATATATAGTTATATACATTGTTTCACTGTACATACACACTCATATTGTGTACACACGGTGTTTTTTTAAAAAAAGTTCAGAGCTTTGGGATCTTGTAGTACTTTTTAAAATTAGTAAAAAAGCCCTAGTAAACATAGGTTTAGAAACCAACCCACAGAGATATACAAGCAATTTTGTATTTCGGTAGTAAAAAAAAAAGATGAAAAAAGGAAAGATTATTTGGGTTTATACGGCACAAATATATTACTTTATCCATTCATAGTTCTGGGTAAAAAAAAAAAGTATTGTGCAGAACCTTCCAAAAGTTTGCAGTGTTTCATTAAAAATAAAAATTTCACACATTTGAAGTTTAAGGTCTTTGGCGGGAAAACTTCCATAAAACCGCCAAAATTGTTGATATAATACGGTAGTATTCTGGTAGGAAGAACATTTTAGAAAAATACAAACATATTTTTTGATACTAGTCATCGTTGATAATATTTTACTGTTATGATTAGTCCTAATATCACTTTATAGGCGTTAATAAAATCTATCAAAGATGACAGCTTCAGAACATATGATTTGACTTATGAACATATTAAAATTGTTTCATTAACTTTTGTAACTGGAAAATACTGTCCCTTCTAGAGGAATCCTACTATACTTATAAAAATATCGGGGAAGGTTTCCAATACTAATTGTACTAGAAATCTGAATTCGTAGGATTTAGAAATCACAGAAATTTTCTTACAAATTATAAATAATATGCTAATGATAAAATTAAAATCAAAATTGTTAGACAACGTCAAGGCCCTAGGCCCTGTTGAGTGCAAGTCTAAAACCTATTTTGTGAGATGGTGGGTGGGAGGGTGAAAGGCGTGGCTTGTCTTTACAACTGACCAAAGTATCCTTACGCACTAACAAGAACAGATGGATCAAGGAAACAATAGATGGCGCTAGCTACCGGACAAGTCTTGCGGAAAAATCATACGTTTGGAAATATCAGTTTTCTCGAGAACGAGTGAAGTTTTTATAGTAATATTTTCAACAGCTCCTCTAAGATAATTTATCAATGTTTATTAGGTGTTACATTTTATTATTTTTTGTCATGCAGCCGGCAGTTTTCTATTGAAAAATGTCAAAATTATTGATATTTGATCACTGTTAAAATTATAAAGTAGGTGTGTATATAAAAAGTATAGCTTAATCAACATGCTTCTATTCTCCAACAAACCGTTTCCGAAAAGAAACTTGCAAAACAATAACAATTCTTGAAGATAAACGTTTGTTATCACGGCTCTGCATTTCCACACCAAATGAAAAGGGCCAATCGTCTTAAGACATTAACCACTAGAATATTATCAAAAATGTTGTAAATTTTTAAAATTTTATATTTACTTTTTAGAATATGAGTAATTTGAGGTTAAATAAAGTCAGAAGGTTCCAAACTTACTTTAAAAATACAAATAGAAAATTGTAATGTTAAAAATTTTTTCTCAAAACATTAATCTCATTATTAAAGCTGGTATAAAAATACAGTGCGCGTACTACTTTATATTGTAACACTATTTAGGGAATATGTTTAATGGAGCACCAAAATAAGTCCCTCTATCATCTAAAAATCACAAATATCTGTCAACTGTTTGTTCAGGCTGAAACTAAAGTGAAGGTTAAACAGAACGGCTAAGTAAACACTTTGCATGCGCGGTTTTTTTTCAGCATTAAATTTATACAAACATTTCGAACAATAGCGTCAAATTCTAGAATAACATTTACATCGAACAATAAGTGGGACTTAGTAGGGGGTATTAGCCCATCCCCAATGTCCCTACATACTCCATTGAAAATTGTATAGTGCGAGTTATCCCATCTACCTCCCCAAAAAAACAACCTCCCACAGCACCTCCCACCCCTCCAGTGTTAATGAAATTACCAGAAACTCAATTAAGTTGGCAATGTTGATGAAACTCTTGCACAGAGCGGTCGAGAGCCACAAGCTTGTTGGTTCTTTTCTCTATATATTTTTATTTGAGGGTAGGGAGATGGGGCTTTGGGGTTTGGGGGTTGGGTATGGTCCTACAGGGAGATTAACGAGCAGTAGATGTTCTTGCCCATATAACCCGAGCAACAAGACATAGCTTTCAATTACTCTCTTCCTCCCTTCTCAAACCCGACTTTCTAACCTGACAGTCCACTTTCTCTGGACACAAGGCGACTGAGAAAATTCTCTCTCTATCTCAATTTCCCACTCGTTATAATACCAGGACTGACCGATTGATTTATTGATAGTTGCCAACCCTTGATGGGATGATACTGGAGTGATTAGAAAATTCGGATCATTCCAGTATTTTCGTCGGTCTTAAAACATACTGACAGTAATAATGATCGTGTAAGGACAGTAATGCTCAACTGATGTTCGAGCTGATGAAAATACTCGAGTGATCCGGATTTTCTGATCACACCAATATCAGTACATCAGTCTTACAAGTAGTGGGAGAGACTAACAGTAGTCTAATACCGACTATGCGCACTCCTCAGAATTTCCTTCAGTCTTGTGTTCTCATGCAGCTAGTATGATCACTTCATCCGCTTTATTATTATTATTATTATTATTATTATTATTATTATTATTATTATTATTATTATTATTATTTTAAATTTATTTTTTAAGCACCACGTTCCAAGACCCATTCAGGCTATAAGTATATGTACTAATTACGTTCGTGGTTTATTTATAAGTAGGGTTGGATTTATAAGATGTGTACCCGAATTTTAATTGGAGGGAGAGTGTAAAGCCATTTTGGAAAACCACCCTCAGTATACCGACCGAGATTCGAACCTCGATCTACCCGTAATCGGCAGTCAAGTCTACTACTAGAGTAGCGCCTTAGACCATGCGGCCGCCGAAGTAGGTAGGTTTGTTTGATGTGTCTACTCATCCATCCGCAGCAACGCGCGTATTCAGCCCCTCTGCTGGTTCATACCACCCGTCCGCGTCGCTTCGTCTAAGGAAAAACACATGTACAATCCAAGTGAAGTCGTGAATAGGTGCGGCGGCTACCCGTTGAGTTTCGCAATGAATTTGTACGAGCAATAGAGAAAAAGCCTACAAATATTTCCGGAAAGGTATCTCATATACCTTTAAAAGATCTTTTACACGCCTTTATAGAGATGGGCTCAACAGCTCAACAGCTGAATTTTCCTCTGATGGAAGCTGTGCTACATAGATTTATCTCTAGATTAACTCAACTAATATAATATGTAAACAAATAAAAGCATATCACTGACTGAGGAGACATAGGAACATTTTTTCAAGGCCTGAATTAATGGTCGCACTGTTTAAGGTGTTATTCTCACAACACGCTAGGGTTTCTGGTGACGGAGAAGTTGGAGTTCGACTCTCTGGTGGATTTATTGAAGGTGTTTTTCCCTAAAATTCCTAAAATTCCCGTTCTTACTTTACGTGGGATCTGGGACAATTCCTCCCCATTAGTCTAAATATGCGTACATTATGGATGGGTAGTAAGACGTTGTGAAGAAGAAATTATATATATATATATATAGGGCCTATGTACCGGTATTCAAGATTTGTTTCGAATCAATACAAACAAATGATCATCCAACATTTAAACAGATGTATTACCCATTTCAGTGGTCGAACTGTCTAAGGTGTCACTCTCACTTTAGACTGGCCTGCGGATGACGGGAATATCGTGGTTCAAATCTTGGTCGGTTCTACTAAGGGTGGTATTTCCTAAATGGATTATCACTTTCCTTCTACGCAAATGCGGATAGAATACTTCTAAAATGCTTCTTCCCTCGTCCTTACCCCATTAGAGTAATTATCATTTATGTATATAACCTGAACAGGTAGTAAGACGGGTGGTAAATAAAAACAACTAGATATACGCTTGATGCAAGCTAAAAAAAATACATTTACCCAACCTAAGACCACAAAGAAATAATATATTTATAAAAAACCAACAAGAATATATAGGCTTATCACAACACAATAAACTCAATTGGAGAATTGGGCAAAAAAGAAATGTAGGCAGAGTTTTTCTTTCACTCTGGTTAAGGATATCACCGGCTGTTTCCCACATTTCGTATTCATCTTGTTTCGAATCGGCATTAACGACTACTCAACATATCTCGGTTCCGAAAACCCAATTCGTCGGTCGTAGAGAAAATTCACGCATGGGAGAATATCTCCACAGGGCTACTTCGAGCGTATCTGGTTGGCGCTGCCAAACTGAAATACAATTTATTTGAAACAAATATAAAATAAAATGAGACCTTTATTGAATTTTCGGGAAATATTTTTTTTCGATAAAAGTTATTATTCTATTAAAGGTCAAAAATCCATAAATAAAGAATGTATACTCTTTTCTTATATGTAAATAAATAAATAGATACATTTGGTTTTTAATTTGTTTATGAACAAAACATCTATGTAGCCTATACAATAATTGAACATAAAATTAATACATTAATTTGAAATTATTTCCTTATGTTTTAGTAGTATTTTAGTAATAAATTAGCCCGCTTCAGTGGCTGAATGGTCTAAGACGTCACTCTCGTATTGGGCTGGCCTGCTGGTGACAGTGAGATTGGGTTTGAATTTTGGTAGAGTTCACTGAGGGTGGATTTCCTAAACGGTTTCCCAACCCCCTTCCATGCAAATAATGGTAAAATACCTCCTACCTCATCCCCACCCCATTATATTACTTATCTTATCACAAATTAATAGATAATAAGACGCTGTGATAAAAAAATTCTTAAAAAATTCCAGAGAAAAAAATAGTTAAAAGAAATATCAAAATATTCTGGATGAATTTTTAGTGTTATTCGGTTTAACTTGTTCTTTATTTAAGAATCAGAACATTTTATTTTTATTTTAGAAATTAGGTTTTCTATTTTTAGCTATTTAAGCTAAAAAAAATTGATAAACACATATATGCAATAAACCTTTTAGTTAATATTCTAAAAATAGTTTCTAACGTAAATATATGATGATTTTTAAGCGCCTTTGATATCTAACAGTCCGCGGGATGTCACATTTTGAAACTGCTAATAATTTAGAAAGTCGAGAACGATGAACAACAAATTTCTTTTTGATTAGTTTTGTGATTAAGTGAAATTTATAATTTATAAACGGTAATCGAGAACCTAAATAATATAAACGACATCGGAGCTATAACAAGTCGAATATTGAATCCGACAAGAACCTCTGCGGATGAATCCCATTCGGATGTACTAAGAAAGTGTTTTTCCTAAACTGGTTCCAATTTTTCCTTCACAAAAATGCGGGTGCATTTTTTCTGAGTTTTGTCTTGTTAATCCCTAACCCTTCAGCTCAATTAAAAGTTTATAAACCCACTTAAGTGGTTACGTGGTCTAACGCGGTACTCTTGTAATAGGCTATACTGCCGATGACGGGAAGATTGAGGTTCGAATCTCAGTCGGCTGTAATGAAGGAGGTTTTTCCACAATGGTTGTCCAATCTCCCTTTACGAAAATGCTGGTACACTTATTAAATATAACTTTCCTAATCCCAGAAACCATTAGCGTAATTAGTACATAAGCGAATAACCCTAACGGGTAGTAAGACGCTGTGCTAAAAATAAGTTTACAGCCCGGACAGGCAATAAGACACGACGCAAACATAATTAAACAACAGAAAAACAAATTATGCAGATTATTATAAAATATTCTATATTACGTAGCTAATTAAATTTTGGTGGTGTTCATATTATATATTTCCAAATGTTGGCATAGTATTTCTGTAGTAGAAATATAAATAAAATATTTGCTATGGATCGAATTCCATGCTACCCTTCACAATATCAACCTACACCGCGGTATTTATTAATTATTATGAACTGAATATTCTCTACCTGGTAGCACGCAACATTACCCGATACCTCCCGCCAAGCCCTTTACTGCGGTTGAACACAACAGAGTTCCATGTCATTACAGGACATCCGGCTTATAATTAAATTTCACCAGGGGACGCTTTTAATTGTTGATGAACTTCCCTTTGAAGCTTGCTTTCGTCTGTCGCGAGTATTGTTGTGACGGAGCAAAATAGACCAAGTTCTCTTTCATCATGCACTGCCGGTGGGAAATAACTAATTTGATTGAAGCTAAAGTAAAGGCAATAACTCAATGCCGAATGTAATTGATTTCAATTAAATTCGAGTACACCCCTAACATTTTTTATATGAAAAAAATCTGTGTAGGAACTCATCATGCGAAAGCAAATAAGTGATATAATTTCTTGACGAATACTTGAAATAATTATCTAGTAAATAATTTAGGGACACAAGTTTAAATGACGTATTGAATTTGGTAGTTGACGAAACGAAGTTCAACTGACATCGGTCAAAGGCGTCACGCTTCCGATATAAAATAGTGGCCGGTTATTTAGAGGTCGGGGTTGGTGTCTCGGCTGGACGTACTAAGAGTGTACCTCCCTAAACTATTTCTTACTCTCGATCCAGACCAATTTGGGTTTATAACCTCCCAAATTTACTTTATTCATAACCTCTCCATCAAGTGTGATGATGTATATATACTGAACGTGTAATAAGACGTGGTGCACATAAAAAATAAGAAACATCAAAGTTCGATTCCCATTCGTGCACTGAAGTTTTAAATATATAATTTTCTTGAATTTAACAATCCACTCTTTCCTTTAATGCGTGGTACTACTTCCTTTAAACTACCATAATCATTTGTTACTTTTAGCTTAAGACATTGACACTTTTAGTGTTAAATGTACAGATTAAAAAAAGCACAGCATCATTGTTAGAGTAAGGAAAATGTGTGTTGCCGCAGAGGAATATGTTTCCGAAATTAATTTGAAAAATTCACAATGGTAAAATAGTCGAGTAATGGAGGTGAAATAAATATGACACGTGGTCTCCCAGTAGGAGTATCTACAACCAGTCCCTGGCAGGTGTTATGCAATGACATGTGGACTCCCAGCAGGAGGATGTACAAGCAGCCCCTGCCACGTGGGAAGTGATGTCATAGGATCTCCTCTCAATAGGATGCACATATAAGCATCTCCTTCCACGCTCGAAGTGATGACACGTAGTATTCCTGCTTAAGGCTCTACACTCAACCCTCACCACGTGGAAAGGGAATACACGAGGTCTCCCAGCATGAGAATATACAATCATCTCCTGCCACGTGTGAGTTGTGGTCTTCTTGTGTGAGGGTCTACAAGAATCTCCTCTCGCGCGTGAAGTCACTACACTCGCTACACCACAGAGGAATCTACAAGTTTCTCCTGACACGTGCTAAGTCAACTTGATTCTACAAAGTTACATCAATCTCTGACCAAGGTTTTCAGATCTCTTTATTACTGTTAATCCAGATTAGCCAAGACAAACACATAAATCCTCGTCTAGAGAATATTCTTGCGTGTTAATGTATCTGGGAACCTATCCTCCCCAAATCATGACTACAACAGAAGGAAATAATTGACGTACTCCCTGACAATTTATAAACTAAGTAGACAAATTTTAATATATGCTCAACCAAAGAACTCAAAAGTTTAGAAAAATTTATATTTATATTAAACACTAACACATGTAGCGTCACATCATAGCAGAAGATATACCCTAATATTTGCTAAACTAAGAACAAAAACATTTCCAACATCTTAGCTAAGTCGGTAGTGTGTCTGTCTACTGAGCTAAGGGTCCCGGGCTTGATTCCCGGCATTACCGAAATATGAGTTTTCAAAGTGATGAATTAACGGCCGGAAGTTGAATGTTGTCTCTGTTCTAGATTTAAGTTAGTTTATAAATTGTTGTCTTAGGTAAACAGTTCAGAAAGTGCACGCTATATACTTCAAATAAATGGAGGAAAAAAAAAGAAGACGAACCTCAATAGATCATAAACTAATGTACTCAAAACAGTTGAACAAGGCTTTCATTCATATCATCACTAACAAAAAAAACAAAAAAACGGGTGAATCAATAGACAAAGTGTTTAAATTACTTCAGAGTAAATCTTCCTTCGTTTAGTCGAGGCTGGCAGGTGTCACCACCAGTGAATGGGAAGGCCAACTCCCACAGATACAATTAGGTGACGTTCATTATAAACCTCCCTCGTCCTCGCCTCCCGGGCCACTAATCCATGGAAGGTAGGCAGGTAAATCCGTAAACAAAGTGTTTAAATCAACCATAACTAAGCCCCCCCCCCCCCCCCTTCCGCCGCTCACCTCTTTATTATAAACATCGCGGCTTACTGAANCTTTCGAAGGGCCCACGGGGTCCTGCTGACGACGCTTTGGAACAGCCGAGTGTCCCAGATAGAATGACGTAACGTTCATTAAGTAATGAAACCTGGATAGGGAAGGAGGGAAGGGCATGCCGGGTAAACGAGAGGGGGGAGGGGTGCAAAGAGAAGGTCGTTAAGTTTTCAGGACACGAGTTCTTGTAGAGTCCGTAAATAATTACAGGCCTGAAGAGGAGAGTGGGTTAGAATTAAAGAGCATATCTTGAAACAATGAGAGGTTTATTTGGTTATGTTGTGTTTTAAATGCAAGTTTTCTGGTTATTAGTAACTAAACATCAAAGAAAACAAAATTAAAAGAGTGTATCTAATATTTAAAAAAAATCAAATCCTTCTATAGAAATTAACCCAAGCCCCATTTTGGATAAATTCAACAACAAACAAAAATGGAAATATAAAAAACAACAAATAAAAATTAATGCGGCTATAAAACCAACCAATAAACAAAAATGATGATATAATAAAACAATAACAATAAGAGGAAATACACAACAATTAATACGAATGGGAATTTAAAATTCAACAAACAAACACGAATGGGAATTAGAAAGGAATAAATAAATATGAATAGAGATACAAGGAACCATCAAAAGCTTGAATGGGGATCAAACTTTGGCCTCTTCATCCAGAGCTAAGCACATCCACTTTTGTCGGTCTAGGCTTTGTTGTCTTTTAATAGAGAAAAACCCGCTTCGGTTGCCGCGTGGCCTAACGCGCTACTCTCGCAGTAGACTGGACTGCTGATGACGCGGGGATTGAGGTTCGAATCTTGGTCGGGTGTTCTGAGAGTGGTTTTTACAAAATTGTTTTCCATTCTCCCTCCACGGATATGTGGGTACATTTCCTTAAATATAACTTTCCCAATCCCAAACACCATTAGCGTAATTAGTACATAAGCTTATAGCCCAAACAAATAGTAAGACATGTTACTAAAAAAATTTAAAAAATATAGAAAATATCTAGACCCCTTCACCAATAGACAGAAGTCTATTCTTTATCTTGTAAGTCATACGTAAATAAGGTCGTAATTAGCACTTGGATTATAAACTTATCTAAATTATAACACCAAACACCCATCTCTATTGACAATTCATTCTATTTAAGTCGTCAAAGGAAGCCTCACATTTATACTTTAATTATTTTAAGACCCGCCTTGGTGGCGTAGTTGGCTAACGCGCAAGTCGTGTTGAGCTCGACCGCCGAGGACGGGGAGATCGAGGTTCGAATCTCGGTCGGGTGAACTGGGGGTGGTTTTTCCTAAATGGTTTTCCACTCTACCTCCACGCAAATGCGGGTTCACTTCCTCTAAATTCAACCCTTCCTATTCCCAATCCATTAACGTAATTAGTACTTAAACGTATAACCCGAACTGGTAGTAAGACGTGGTGCTAAATATTATTATTATTATTATTATTATTAATTATTTTAAGCAGCGATCTGATTCAAACTATGGATCACTAGAAATAGGTAACTTTCTTGTCTATTTGGTCACGGAAACAAATATTCTGGTTCAAAACAAAGTTTTTGATAGTGTAAAATATTCCTCCCATACAAATTTTGAACCAAATTGCTAAATTAATTTTTAAAATATTCAAGTAAAAAAGTCATCAAAACAAACATTTATTTATGTTGCTATTTGTCATACCAAACAATTTCCAGATATAATTTTGAACAAAATCATAATTGGAATGATCAAAATTGTTCTATCAATAACCTACCCTTCAATGAATTTTTGGCCAAAAATCAATCGTATTTGTCATGTCAAACAAATCCTAGAAATGCATTTTAAACAAAATCGTTAAAACTATTTTTGAAAAATTTGGAAACTAAAAAAAATAGCTCATCAGTAAACTACTCTTAATTAAATGCCTAGGGTAAAATGTTTTTTTCTTATAGCCTTATAAAATCTAAATATCAAGTTTGAACAAAACCCATCAAACTTTTTTGGATCCGTAGGCAGGAACAGACAGACAGACATGGGAACAAACAGTAAGTTAACATCCACTTTTTGGGGTTCGTGTTCACATAAAACGTAAAGATTTGTCGAGATGGATTTTTTTCACGGTCACAATAGTTTCTCTTGATATGAAAAAGTAAAAAGGATCTGATAATGTTCCAGTGATACAGCTGTATTGTTCTTTTGTAGAATACACATAACAAAGTCTGATTGACACTTATTATAGACTGTAGCGTCGGGCAGTTGGTGTTGAAAAGTAAATTGTTCATTAAAAATAACTAGGTTATAACAACACAATGCTGTCTATCTCTTTCAGAAATCCAATCAACGAAATCTCCGTCTCTAAACCCAATTTTATAGTGGCTTGCAAATCTATCTGGTAAAGGAGCAATAAAATATCTCAAAACCAATTGGTTACCTTATTTTACCGTGTGAATCCAATGAGTATGGAGGATTGACACGGTGTGGTACTTTTATTATTATTAGCACCGCGTCTTACTACCCGTTCGGGTTGTAAGCACTTAGGCTAATGTGTAATGGTAGGGTGATTGCGAGATGAAATGGAAGACCTACAGTTTAACGTGGGATCCAAACCACAGTGGAAGCCTGGCATTCCTCACATTCACAAGCTGTGAATACATATCTTGTCAGAGGTGAAGGAAGGGTTTGGCAATCAAATAAATCCTTGCCGGGACCGAGGATTTAATCCCAGATCCCCAGCACAGAAGTCTGACACCTTACCCCTAGACCACCAGGTCACCCGTGTAGTACTTAGTTCTCAGATAGTCAACTCTTCTTAAGCTTGGTTTGTTCTATACAGGCTTTCATCAATTACTACATACTTGATCAACTTAAAAAAACACTTCGGTGGCAACATGGTCTAAGGCACTTATATCACAATGTACTAGACTGCTGAAGATGGGGAGATAGAGGTTAGATCCCGGTTGGGTGCAATGAGGTTATTTTTCTAAAAAGTTTTCCACTCTTCCTCTATGAAAGGGCGGGTGCACATCCTTTAAATTAAAACTTCCTAATCCCTAACACACTGTCGTTATTAGTACATAGGCGTACAGCCCGAACGGGTAGTAATATGGGGTGATAATTTTTTTTATAAATGGTCAGTGGTGTCATTAGGGAACCTTTGAGGGGGGCTTTAATAAATAAAATTATCTTTGGTCTATCACTAGTGGTTCTGTGAACAGTAGATTTCGCTCCCTGTGTTATTATCGTTACAACAGTCCTACCTTGTGTTAGAATATATTTTTATTTGTCTATAAAATAGTTTCATTTTATTAAAAGGACATTAGGACTCCCATATCCACGGGTAATACGTTCCTAGATATACCGCGGTTACGTGAAGCTGCAGATAATACCGTGATATAACGTGATATTCATGTAACACACATAAATACGGTAAAGTTTAATTGATAAATTATTCACACTAAGACATTACTGACATTAAATAAAGTAAATAATAATAATAATAATGTGTACTACACTCTACATTGTACTTAATATTCTCCATTCTTCTTGTTGAGACGATCACATGATGATCATGAGGATGATAATGATGATGACGGTGATAAGATAGCACAATGGCCACAATGAGGAGATAAAGTGGGGTAATGATGTAGGCATTGTGTCTTATAAGCTATTATTTCCTTTAACTAGAAATAAATAAAATTGGTCAGCGGTTATCCGCAGGTAACTGAAACCGCGGATACTGAATCAGCGGATACGGGGGCCCTACTGTAAATATTATCAGGCCCAAGGTAAAAGAGTGTAAAAATTACCTTAAGAGCTGGAACTTTTTCTTTAAAAAAATGGGGAGGGGAGGGTTAAGAGAATAGCTGAATAAAACACAATAGTAGTCATAGGAGACGAGTATCTAAATACAGAGAGAGAGCGCAAGAAAATAAAAATGAATTTAATGGGATAAGAAGTTAGATGAAAGGTAGTAAATAGGGGAAAGATAATAATGGGAGGGGGGAGAGAGGGGGTATATGGAGAAGGAGATAGGAGTTCAAACAAAACGAGATTCTGGAAGAAGAAAGATTCTACAAGATAAGAAGTTGGAATGAATAGGAACTGATTGCAAGAACTATTCAGATCCACGAATGAGAAATGAGGAAGCGTTAAAACTAGATTCCAGGCTGTTCTTGAACTTGGGAAAACTCTTTTGAAATAGGCTGGAAGAATAATTAAGGAAATACTTCTACATGAATCTTTTAGTCCTCTAAAAGTCCTCTAAAGATTTTTTTTTCTATTTTAACTTGATTAAAATTTGGGTCCGAAATATCTCAAGTCTAATCATACGCATGCTTTAAAATGACTCTTTTTTTTAAATATTAACTTTAATGTTGGAAAAATCCAGATTTAAGAATAACTAATTAGAATATATAAAAACATCAACATATGTACACTTTAAACAGGAGTAATACACATGCCAGTGGGCATGAGGACAAGGGCGTCAGTATCGTCTAGTCAAGCATTCCTTTAAAGGGGAGGACGAGGTTAGAACTCTGGTTGGACTTGCTGAAGTGTCTAAATGTCTTCTCACTCGTCCTATAAACAAATAGTACAATACGTAGCGAAGTACATAAAAAAATATGACTAGTTTTTAAATTACTATAATTGTGTTTACTGAAATTGTATATTTTTTCCCCCATAACCATTACCTGTTAAGGTTACACGCACTTTCGAATATGATAATTTCTCTAATGGGGCAGGGATTAGGAAAGAAGCATTTAAGAGGGAATCTACCTGTATTTGCGTGGAAGGAGAGTGGTAAACTATTTAAAGAAAACCACCCTCAGTAATTCCGACTAGGATTTGAACCCCGATCTTTCAGTCATCAGTAAGCCATTCTAACACGAGTGTGACGCCTTAGACTTTATAAAATAAACTTCAGTAAAGTTTTAATAGTAAAGATGCCAAGTTCAATATATAAGCTCCTCATTACACGTCACACTGGAAACTAACTTTTATATAAACATTTCTATAAGATTGAGATTAAAACTCCCTAAGTCATCAAGCTAAATCCTTCTCCCACCTCCATCGGTACGAGTGTGATGAAATCCAACAGCTTGAGTGCCGGCTTTACTCTGTTTACATTAAGTACACACCCCTCCAAAAGTATTCATCGTGTCGAGAGAAGAAAAGCTCAACAAGTGGTCTATTCGTATAAGCCCCCTTGCGATCTCAAATTTCACAAATACTATTTAGGGTTGATATATCAGAACGTGAGTTAAAGTAATCATTCTTGCAGTTTTTATAAAAAAACAACATATTTATGGCCAAAATAAATAAAATATTGTTTCACTTGATACGCTTAGTCTAATTTTCCACATTTAATAAAATCGACAGTTTTTTTAATATCTTCTCATAGGCATCGCGAAATTTGAACACGACATTTCATCTTTATTTAAAAAAAATCTGTTCCAATGCTACTGTGGCCATGACCAATATTCAAAAATGATTAAAATGTTTCATGTAAAACAGATCCGCGGTGACCTGGTGGTCTAGGGGTAAGGTGTCAGACCTCTGCGTTGAGGGTCCGGGGTTCAATCCTAGGTCCCGGCGCAGATTTAACTGATTACCAAATCCTTCCTTCACCTCTGACAAGACGTGTATTAATCACAACTTGTGAATGTGTGGAATGACAGGCCTCCACCGTGGTTCGGATTCCACGTTAAACTGTAGGTCCTTCATTTCATCTCACAATCACCCTACCATTACACATTAGCGTAAGTGCGTATAAACCGAAAGGGTAGTAAGACGTGGTGTTAATAATAATAAAACAGATCCGACACCTTACCTCAGTCAGCAACGTGTCAGTCTACTAAGCTAAGAGTCTCGAGTTCAATTCCTGGCATGGCTGAAAAATGTATCATTGGTTAAATATGGGTTTGCCCTTTCACATTTGAGAAATTAATCGCCGGGGATTGGATGTTGTGCCTGTGCTAGTTTTAAGATAGTTTATAAGGCATAGGACAGGCCTAGTAAGCCGGTAGTGGAAAATATATGGCTTGAATAAAAAACTGACCCAGACCATAGGCTGGAAACAGTAATGTAGAGTATGTAAAAAAATGTAATTTATGTATAAAGGTAAACTGAATATACTTTATTTATTTTGGCCAAAAGTCATAACCGAAAAGGTTTTCTTTTTTATAATAAGCGAGTCCTATGTTTATCATTTCCAACAATAAATCATTAAAGATCAAACTAAAACTATAACAATAATTCATATGAATTCCAACATAGCGTTTCGAATCCTTTGATAAAAGAACGACGATGAAAATATTCAAACGCCTTGAGAAAGTTGTAAAGCAACATTCAATACATTTGTCCAATGCGGGGTGTATCATCAACTAATCTTGGATTTTCGTTTTCATATCAAAATAAAGTATTGTAATCGTGAAAATCTTTGACCTCGAGATTTTGATGAGTGAATTTTAGAATTATACCCCACCCAATGTATGCCTGTCTGTCCCTGGCCATATATCTGAAACAGCTAGATAAATTTTGTTCAAAACTGATATCGAGATGCTATAGGGCAGCGGTTCTCAAACTTGTTGAATGGCGTACCACCTCAATTTTTGTAGTTTGGAGTACCACCAAGATGATGCAGGATACTCCTCTTTGAGCTTGAATAAATGTCGCCATCCCTCCAATCACTGTTTAAATTTATTTTACTTTTGGTTGGACTTGGTCATTTTATAAGATTTAATGAGGCCTTATCTTTATAAGACTTAAATTAGATATTTTTTTATCTTCTCATGGTGTACCAGTGGGAATAACTGTACGTACCACTGACGGTAAGACAACCACAGTTTGGGAACCGCTGTTATAGAGCAATACCTCGGGATGATATTTTGATTTTTACCTTAGCCATAAACTGATGGATTATTTTTAATTACAAATTTTTAGAAAATAACTATGACGTTTTTGTTTAAAATGTATATCTGGGGAGTGTTTGATATGACAAATAAAATTGTATACTAATTTTTTGGGGAAATTAATTTAAGGGTAATTTACTGATTACTGGATTTATTAAAATTGGTATATTTTGAAAATTGGCTCTAGCAATTTGGTTCAAAATTGTGTAAGTTTCTGATCTTAATTATCGACTCGAATAAACGTGATAAAGACCAGAATAAAACTAAACTTTAAACATTAAATAATATTACTAGGTGTTTCGGGGAAACTTCTGCAGGATGTATGTGGATGGAATTGGGGGGCTTAACCATAAAATAGGGGCAAAGTACAATTTAGCCGATACAGCCTTACTGGACCCATCATGGCGTCCTTGACGTTCTGGGATCTTCAAAAGAAAATATAATTTACCTGTTAAGGTATTACCTCAGCTTAGCTTACGGAGGGCACGAAACAAATAAACATAACTGTAATAAATACACTTTGCCCTGAAAGAAAAAGAGGTATTCAAATAGTATATTATATGTGGACAAACTAATGGAGAAATAATGTACATAATGGAATAATAAATATGGTGGATTTATTTATATGTAATAACAGTATTATACCCTACCTATCAGGCCGGCCAGTAATATACAAAACTAAAGTCTTATACAATGTTACTACTAATAATAAACAGAGTGGAATCAACAGTGAAGAGAGCTTTCCAAGTACAGTCCAATCAAAATATAATCATATATAAATTTTATCTTCATTTTACAATCACATAAACAATTAAGAATTTGTTCCACATAGGCTACCTATGACAAACAAAATATATATAGGCTATATATTTATATATTTAATATATATATTAAAGTTCTAGATTGAGTAATGTAAATATGGTCCTCAGTAATGAAGGCGAAAAGCTGAATGTCGATATCTCCTTGATGAGTAGCTTAGCGGTTGATAACTTTTGCTGCCATTACTGCGAAAGATTATACTTATTTTGTAGGCCATTAAGAAAAAAAAAGCACATAAAGTAGTAAAATTGCCACCATTAAAAATAAAATCTGTCCTGAATAGTAACGAGCTCACCATTTACGTTTCTGCTGTAGTCAGAAGAATCTCCAAGGATATTAAAACCCCACGCTTGCACTCCTGTCGAACTAGGTGTTATTTCGGCGAGTGTAAAAGAAAACAAATCTCTAGAATCACTTTGCCCAGCTTTACTTTTGTCCTCATCTTCATAACAAACAAGAATATTTTGAAATAAGTGGAAATTGTCTTGGATGGAGACGAACTCAAAAATAAGGACGTCCTTTCCCCTCCATATCTCAAAGGAAAAAAAACAAAACACCTAACCCTCACTCGGCTAACTCTCTCCAAAACCTGCAGAAAATATCCCTAAGAACCTCCCCTAAAGGTGGCAAGTTTCCCCTCAAAAGTTTAATCTACAGATTTTAGCCCTAGAAAAACTACAACTAAAACATTGTATGAAGTTTAAATTTAATATAGATATTTCCCACCAAACACAAAATATTAATCATAATTAACGTTTTGGATGGTACCCGGTGGGCCGCCAAAAACTACAAAATTCCCTCAAATTATTTTATTACTATTTTTATAGCTAGAAATTTTGCAATCCATCGAAAAGACGGAGATTCCAATTTTACATTTCCCTCTTTCCGGCAGCATGAACCAGCATTCCGTAAAAGGATAGATAAGGCGCGTTCACACATGCTCAAAATGTCTTCCTGAGAAACCTCTGAAATAATTAGAAGAAAAAAATAAAAGATTGACGAGTGAAGAAATAAACGAATGACTAGAAGTTAAGAATAAAGCAAAAATAAAAGTATTTAATTTATTTTATTTACATGTAAGCCAGGAAACCATTTTAAACAATAATTACAAATTTCCCTATTAATTGCCGTCTAAGCGTGCTCTGTCTTCCAACTATGACACTACACAGAAAGACTTAAAAATTTTTTACCATACTAAATAAAAGTGGTTAGAATTATAAAAATAAGGGGATTATTAAATTCATTACAATGGGTATCTGTTAAGTGTTTTAAATTATAAATAATTATACATGTATATTTGTTTCTCTAAACAATATCAATTAAAATAATTTACTGATGACTGGTTTTTGTAAAATTTGAATAAAAAATATAGATCCAACAATTTTGTTCAAAATTGGTATCGAGGGACTTTTTTACGTGATAAATAATAGTGTGTGCTTATTTTTCCAGAATAAATATATTTAAGGGTAGTTTAATTAAGAAAATTATAAAAAAATTGGACATTATTCTTAATTGGCTATGTTAATTGATATCAAACTGGGTATCTGGGAATTGTTTTTCATTAAAAATAATATTATTTTTTATTTTTAAAAATTAAAAATAATTTTAGTTTAGTGGACAATGACTTTTTAATGAAAATTTCAAATTAATTAAAAGGTTTGAACAATTTGGCTTAAAATTCAGATATAAAGAGTATTTATAAAACGTAATGTGTTTTTTTTAACGAGGAAGACTTACTTAGAGGTAGTTTACTGAAAACTTATTTTTGAAAATTATCTTTTAAGTATAATATACAAAATGAGAAATTTGGTGTGATTGTGTCATGCCATTTATTTTTTTACTGTAAACATGTATTTGTGTGGCTAAAGTTTTTAAGGGAAAATGTTTATTTCGTGTTCTTTTTAAATAAAGAAGGCTAATAGCGCTTTGTACTGCAGCTGTGGTAAATTTCGCATAATTCGTAGCCCGCTTGCACCAAATAAAGACTTAATCTTTGACTTTACAAGTATTCAAACAAAAGTAATGATGATTAGGGCCGTCCGAGCCATGAAACTTAAATGACCCTGTTCACGGTTAAATACGTTATTGTGAATTTGTTTTGTTATGAGGGAATAAATATCATAGATTTATATATTTGTTATATATAAATACATCTCCAAAATATTTATATTACTGCCCCTTTCACGTGAAATAATGTTCTAAGATAGTTTAATCTCAAGGTGTGTTTTAGGTGACCCACTGGGACCAGATCCGATAAGGCGCCCTTCTCAACCTCCTATGTATGATCATATATGCAGGTTTCACAAGTGTTCCTTGTTTGAGTTCCGTATAGGGGTTATAAAATTAAGATCTACCAGATAGGGAACGAGTGGTAGAGATCCTACTAGAATGAGAAGCATTTAGGTGCCAGACAACTGCCCAGACTTGTCAAATGACTTAAATATAAATAAAAAATACATTACATATAATATATAAATGTATATTTATAAATGATACTTAATCATAAAACCTACTTCAGAGGCCGAATGGTCTAAGGCGTCACTCTCATGTTGGACTGGCCTGCTGATGACGGGTTTAGAGTCACGGTTAGAACTATTGAGGGTGTTTTTTCCTTAAGTAATTCCCCACTCTACTTCTATGCAAATGCGGGTAGATTACCTCTAAAATGCTTCCTTCATCACTACAACCCCATTAGAGTAATTATCATGCTTGTGTATAACCTGAACAGTTAGTAAGACGTGATTGTAAAATAAATAAATAATAAAACAGGTAAACTAAGGGTACTTATCCGGTTTTTGTGTCCACCCCATCCGACTATGTACCGTAGGATTCCACGCGAGCCAGAGAAGATCGCATACGTGTGTTATCAGCCTACCATAGAGCACGCTGCTACTTCATACTCCTCCTTCCTTCCATTCCTTCCCCTAATCTCCTTTGTATACCACGAGTACAAGACGAACCCCCATAATGCACCTCTCACTTACTGGCTGAGATTCTAACAGGCTCAATGAGGCGACTTAAAGGGTGAATTCAAACAGTTATATATATATATATATGCTAGGGGCTATTCCCGTTCCCGACAGGAGAAATTTCGGATTCTACACGAAGACTGTTCCCTCTTGTTTTGATCTATTTAAAATATTTCATAATCGAGAAAACCCTTTTTTTAAATCCCCTTGAGCCAATAATTCCCAACCTTTGACCCCAAACGGGGGAATGGGGGTGGGGAGAGAAGTTGATATTGTTGAGTTGAGCTATTTTCTCTCACTGTACAAAGTGTAAAACCCGTAGTACGCCTTTTTCAAATTTCGCTTTCAATAGTTTTTTAATTAATAAAATGCTTTAAAAAAGTTTCCAACATCATAAAAGGAGTGTACACTCCGTTTATACTTAACGGTAGCTGGAATCTAACCTTCTAAGCTGCACCATAGTAGAAACAAGCAAGGTAAGCTTGATGCCTTTCAGTGTAAATGAAAGGTACATAATAAAATATGTTCACAAACAAACAAATATTAAATTCAAATAAAACGAGATGAATATAAGTCTATCCCGCGAATGGTGGACTATGCGCAACCCATTTTGGGGGGCAGCCTGGAGTACGTTAAGACATCTTAGCGGGCACGTAAAATTTAAATAAAACATATTATTTCATGATATACATTGAATCATCAGGGCCAAATTTATGGTTAGCAATAAGAGACCCGGATATAAGGACATGCGGCTGGAAGTGCCATTTTGATTTCATATGTGGATTATATAATATCTACAGCTTGCATTATGCACCAACAATTTTGGTGAAGGTGACCTGGTGGTCTAGGGGTAAGGTGTTAGACTTCTGTGCTGAGGGTCCGGGGTTCAATCCTCGGTCCCGGCACAGATTTATCTGATTGCCAAACCCTTCCTTCAACTCTGACAAGACGTGTATTAATCACAACTTGTGAATGTGAGGAATGCCAGGCCTCCACCGTGGTTCGGATTCCACGTTAAACTGTAGGTCCTCCATTTCATCTCACAATCACCCTACCATTACACATTAGCGTAAGTGCGTATAACCCGAACGGGTAGTAAGACGCGGTGCTAATAATAATAATAACTTTGGTGAAACAAAGTTGAAGATAGGACTACATTGTATCTTGTTGAATACCGCTGTTGTAGAGGACATGGGGTTGTTCTCAATGTTTCCCTTAAAGACAGCGAGTAGTCAAACCTCCTCCTCTTGTCGTAGTTCACTCCTTCTGCTCACAGATGTCAGTGCGGTCGTGCGGTGTCGTCACGAAGCTTTCTACTCGAGTCCGCTCACTGTAAGGTAGAACACCAAGCGATACAAAGCTCTAGGCTTGGTGTTCGAGCTTAGAGTGGACGGACCCGAGAGTTTGACTGGGAGGTCTACGGCGATGGCGTCACTGTCGGTGACGTTTGGTTAGTAATATGCTGACGGCCAACAGTTGCGAACACAATGTTCCGTGTTCCTGTCTTCTGTCTATGATTAGTGTGGGTTGCGAAATGTCTTGATTTGCATAAGAAGCGGTGAAATGCCAGGCTTCCACCGTGGTTCGGAGCCCACGTTAAACTGTAGTTTTTCCATTTCATCTCACAATCACCCTACCATTCCACATTAGCGTAAGTGCATATAACCCGAACGGGTAGTAAGACGTGGTGCTAATAATAATAATAATAATAATAATAATAATAATAATAATAATAATACATAAGAAGCACGTTATTTTAAATCTGGAACTTTATATTTACACAATGATGGACTTTTTTTTTACAATAGTATAAACATCCTTTGTCCATTTTTTAATAATGTAAAGATAGATTATAACGTAATCTATAAGGAAATATTATTGGACCCACTTCGATGGCCGCATGGTCTAACACGCTACTTTCGTGTCAGACTAGACTACTGAAGACTGGGAGATCGGGGTTTGATACCGGTCGGGTGCACTGAAGGTGATTTTCCCTAAATGTTTTTCCCCCCTCTCCCTCCACGAAAATGTGGACGCACTTCCTCTAAATTAAACATTCCTAATCCCTAACACATTAGTGCATTTAACGTAGGCTTATAGCCCGAGTGGGTAGTAACACGTGGAGCTTTAAAAAAATTATTGGAAGCTTTTGATAACTTTTCAGATGAACTGTATACATTTTAAATCAAATAAGACATATTTTTAGAATGCCAAAATTAGTGACGTTATCTCAATTTTGGTGGATGAAAGTGGACTTCCTATTAAAAAAATAAGGGTTTATCTATAGGCTATAACTAGAACCTGGTCACAACCTTTCATTATACCTTTGACCTTTTTTAATATGAGATCAGAATGAAATTGCTATAGTAATAAAATGAAATGTCCTTTGTTGCATACAGTAGTGAGTCAACAATGGCTACTTGCAACTTTTCGACTTAAAATATCTGAAAGAACAAGGTTGGGAACTTGTTAAGGGAGAATTAAATGAAACCCCACCAAATTCCGTTAGGGAGGAACCACAACTTGTTGCTTAATCGGTCACGAACCAGAAATTGTAGTTAAGTGGTTAGTGAGAATTTATACAATCACTCCATCAGAATGTGATTTGAAAATACGCGATTTGTTTCCAGTTAAACCAATATAGTTTATCAATTAAGTGAAAAATGAAAACCCGGACACGAGAATTGAACCCTTGACCTTTTGCTTGTCCGTGCCACTGCTCTACAACTCAGCCATCAGGTTTGTCTCGTATCCATTGACATCGTTTACTATTTGTTAGTGTTTTGAGCATAATGGCCAGTTTCATGGTCAGACCAAATACGTCTCAAATGTTGTAAAGATGAGTGTGGATCAAGTGATGAAGCAAAAAATATATATATTAAAGAGTGTGTGGGTCAAAAGGAAGGGGTAGGCCAAGTAAGACGTGGCTACATTTTATAAACGAGCGTGTGAAGAAGAGAAACACAGAGAGTTTTAAGAGTAAAAGAATATTTATGACTGTGTATGGATGTTGTTGAAGCGAAGGGAGTGTGCAAGGACGTGGACGGTTATTGAGGATGGAAGTACGGAGTTATTGTTTATTGAGATATATGCACAGTTTATTGCCTACCCCGTAAGGGAACGACGTGGTTATGCACGTATGTATGTATATATGTATGTACGTGGCGCTGTACTAAATACAAGGCCTACATCTTCCTAGACCAGAGTAGAATGGGTCTGTTCAGTATGTGAAATTGGCCCATTTCATTCTAGTTTAGGTAGGTGTCGTCTTGTATTTAGTGTAGCGCCGCCCTTGAGGCTTACTAAGTCTGATAATGAAACTGACTAAGGGCCAATTTCATAGTCAGATTTAGTACGCCTAAAGTGCGAGTCGATACTAAATACAGGACGACACCTACCTAGAACAAAATGGAATGGGCCAGTTTCGCATATGAAACTGGCCCATTCCATTCAATTTCAGGTAGGTGACGTCTTGTATTTAGTATAGCGCCGCACTTGAGGCGTACTAAATCTGACTATGAAACTGGCCCTAATTCTATAAAACTGGCAACCCACCTCGGTGGCGTAGTTGGCTAACGCGCTAGTCGTGTTGAGCTCGACCGCCGAGGACGAGGAGATCGAGGTTCGAATCTCAGTCGGGTGAACTGGGGGTGTTTTTTCATAAATGGTTTTCCACTCTCCCTCCACGCAAATGCAGGTTCACTTCCTCTAAATTCAACCCTCCCAATTCCTAATACATTAGAGTAATTAGTACTTAAGCGTTAACCCGAACGGGTAGTAAGACGCGATGCTAAATATTATTATTATTATTATAAAACTGGCCCTTTAAGTGTGACAGCTGCGGGAATGAATTGAATTCGATTGAGCTATCAGGACTGATACTGTGAATAACCATTACGTATATTTTGTAATATATATGACTTGTTAAGAATATAGTGTAACCACCTTGCCCTAAACTGAGGCGTAGTGTCGAAGGAAATGGACAACAGATCTGGTCTGGTTAAACTTGTCTTGATGAGTTTTTAAACACTAGGACGTAACAGCTGACAACTCAAAACAATGTTTCAGCGTTGTTCTTGACATTGAGGCCGATTTATAGTATAAATGTTTTTGTTTTAAAGCTATCGAGGCTGACAAGATAATATCTATTCAGAGGAGTCACTCTGCCCGTTTTGGGGCTGCGATGGTTAGAACGTCGTATAATCGGGTACTTGTGCTGAAGGGCAACCTTCGTTCCCGAGGTACCGTGGTTCGTATCCGTGTAGGACCGCTGAGTTTGTCATTCAGGCCATCGATTAAGCATTTCTTATCAAACCAGTTTTGTCACGGGTTCCTAAGTCAAAGTCTTTATAATTATCCTTTTGTAACATCTATACAACATCACATTTTGTGGTAGTGCGTGGTACTATAATAAACCCTAGAAACCAAACCCACCTATAAATTATGAACCCAAACATCTATTTTGCCACCGTCCTTATCCTTGACCGCAAACCATCCTGACAATTTAGGCCCACACAGGACGGGGAGGCGACAGTAGTTTCTATTTGATATGACACCTATTAAAATGTCCACACGAGGAGAAACTATCTAGTAGCGACACACACAATGGGGTTCAAATTAACACATGCGATAACAGGAGAGAGTGGAATTAGCGAGTATGCGCCGAGGCTGTAAATTAATTGTGATGCTAAGTACCAACTACTGGTTACATCGTTAAAAGGCAAGATTACTCTTTTATTGATCGTGAAAGGGCTCAGAGGTCCCAGGCGCATTAATCTTGTAGCGTGGCGTTTCAACCCCGACGATATTTTAAATGAGGCTCAGTATAAATAAGTAAGCTCCTTTATCCGGCCATTTTTGTTTTTGTTGTTGTTGTTGTTGTTGAACTATAAGAAGCAGTAGAGAAGGCGGGTTGGAAATACTTTCATATTAAATGGTAATTTATTGCGAAGCTATTTAAAAACCAAACAAAAAACTTAATTATTTTGCTTAAAAAAAATGCATTCCAGAAATAAGTTCAGAATGTTTTTATAAACTTAAACGGTGTTTACCAAAACTGGATTGAAGACATATAAACATAAATTTTATTTATTTTAAAATATGCAGATACCTAACATTTAAATTAGCTTAAAATTTATCATTTAAATGAGGATGGTGAATTTTAATGAGGGATGAAAGGAATTTTGAGATACCCACCAGTATGTTCGCATTTTTTTAAGAACAAATACTCTTCTGGCAAAAATAAATAAAATATTGATTAGATACATTTTTTGAGCTTAATTTGTTATTTATTGTAATCTTAATAGTTCTTGGATATATGTCATAAGGTTCGTAACATTTGAACAGAAAAATTTTAAAAACAAATAAAAAGTCAGAGTCAAATAAAGACAATGCCTATGACAAATATTCAAGAACTGTTGAAATTTCTATGCTTAGTCAGCTAAACTAAATATTTCTACTGAAGCAATTTTTAATTTATTGGTTTCCATTTGACTAATCACACGTAGGCCCTACTTTATATACGTCTCAGGAGAATGTATTTCCGTTGATACCTGGCAGATGAGTGTTATACTTATGTGTAAACGGGTACAACAGTAATAATTGAATACATCGATTCATAAAACTCCTTTTAAAATAAAATTAACTCTGTCAATACAGTTTTTAGTAATCTAAGGCGTGACACTTAAAATGTCCACAGAAAATTTACGGTTATTTAATTTTTTTTCATCGAAGATACTATTATAGCACACGATATTTTAAACGTTTCTTGAACATTAAAAAAATAAATATTTTTGTTCAAATAATATCAAGGTTCAAAGCAGAAATGAAGAAATAACCAAGACCAGGGTTAGACCAATATTACTCTGCTTGGCTTGTTATAAGCCATGTAGTATCAACTTGATAATTTCTACGTAACAAAAAACAAGACAATTAACTGAAATCTTTCCAATTCAAGTTGAAAAATGCCCTCTTTCTTTTATCGTTATAGATTTTCCTTAGCTTGACCTACCCTTAATACCCTGATTTGTATTTTAAATACTATTACTAATGATATGGTATATAAATAACTAATATGAGTACTATATTAATATTGTTTAAATGATCTCATAGTATTATTCAAATGTTCAATATTCTCTTTTCTATTGAAACATAACTTCTAGAGACATCAAATGTAAAAACACGACTTCAGGAGGTAGTTCCCCTATCCCCCCTGCACATATACCCCTCTACTCTTCGGGCCCATTAAATATTTTCGTCTTTTACCGATGCTTCTAGTAAGGCCATTTCTAATGGTGTTATACACATTAAACAAAAAGAAATAAAGGTCTTACAAAAAACTTAAATAATAGTTAATCTGATTTGTTGTAGTTCACAAATGAACAAAAGTTTCTCTTTAAATGATGATGATGATAGTAATAATTTAAGATTTATCACAGACTCTGGCGTGTTGAACAACTATTAATTTTTAATACACCGCATATTACTACCCATTAAGGCTACCAATTTACACTAGCGAGTAAGGGATGGATAAGCCTGTATTTAGAGGAAATATACCCGCATTTACGAGGGGGAAGGGAAATCCTCGAGGGAATAACACTCTCAACATACCAAGCCAGAGTCGAACACCGATCTCTCCCTCATCAGCAATCCATTCTATTGCGATAGTGACATCTTATAACATGAGGTCACCGAGGTAGGTAAAAAGAGATACTAATTAAAACAAAATAATTTACTTCTAATGATACTGACATCCGCGTGGTCTGGCAATAAATTGAAATAATTATGATTTCAGTACGCACGCTTACATTTTCAATTATTATTGGCGTGGATAATTTTTAGCGTTCCTACCTCCCACCCCACCCCCACAATCCCATCCCTTTCCCCACGTATCCCCCACGTCATGTCAACAACTACGAAATTGTAAAAAAAAAAAAAAAAATCGTCAAATAAATTTGTCCCTTCAGTTCCGAGTAAGTAAAGCTAATTAGTGCGTTCGATACTTTGATGAGTTACTTTGTTGAATCATTAACATAACGCTACGGTACAGCCCAACGTATTCTCTCTCTATCTCTTTTTTTTTGTGCTCAAATTAGTGGCCTTTCATTACCACGACCAAAGTTTTGGTGACCAGCCTGTCAGGTAAACCTAGTACAGAGCACAAAGGTAATGTTTGGTAGCTCTTACATGGTATTCTCTTGTACGAGGGTATAATATTATATAACAGTTTCCTAGGTTTAGGTGATTAAAATACAATTATCATATGAAGAACCGTTTATTTCTCTAGGTTTAGGTGATTAAAATACAATTATCATATGAAGAACCGTTTATTTCCCTAGGTTTAGTTGATTACAATACAATTATCATATGAAGAACCGTTTATTTCCCCAGGTTTAGTTGATTAAAATACAACTATCATAAGAACCGTTTATTTCCCTAGGTTTATGTATCAGAGAATGTAGTAATCATTAAAAAAAATGCTTTTATTTGGTTTCAAGTTTATCATAAAGCGTTTATGATATATATTATATTAGTGAGACTTACAGCTACTTAACCTAAATATTCAAGTGAGGTTTGAGTGCAAAGCTTTTGAGAACCCCAAATCTAAGATAATATTTCTGTACTTATTTGTTTTTAATAGAAGATACGACTAAATATTTTGCACAATATTCTGCGAGTATCCATTTAAATCACGGCTTATTTGTATTTCCAAACAAGTCACACACCAGATTAGGTACAATAGGAAACATTATTACGTTTTAAATTGATAGAGTTAGTACATTTTATTAATTAATTTAAAAAAGAAAACTTAATTTAATAAACGGTATAATACAATCAATGAGAAAGCTCCTAGTCAAAGAAACCAGAACGTAGGGATTCCTGGACCGATAGTTGAGTCACATTGTCTTGGGACATAAGGCCTTGTCACTGATAGCTCAACCATCAAGACTAACACTAAAGTGGCCGATATGTTTTATAAATGAACGAGTATAAGACCCGATTCAATGGCCGTATGGTGTAAGGTGTCACTCTCGCTATGGAATGTACTGCCGGTAACGGGGAGATTGGGGTTCGATCCCCGTTGAGTCTACTGATGGTGAGGTTTTTCCTAATTGTTTTCCACTCTCCCTCCACGCAAATTCGGGTACACTTCCTCTAAATTCAACCTTACTCATCCATAAAACATTAGCGTAATCACTACATAAGAGTTTAACCCAAACAGGTAGTAAAACACGGTGCTAAAAAAAAGTAGTAGACGGAACGAGTAAAACCTGAGACGTGATCATCAAGTTGGGATAAATGGGAAGGAGAGTTAAATTGGGTATTTTTTTTGCAATTTTTATAAAAAAACATTTTTGATCAAAACAGATTAAATACTGCTTTAATATATGTTTAGTTTAAATTTTCTACACCTACTAACCTGAAAAGCTTACTTATAGCCTATTTGTCATGGGCTTCGTGTTATTATCTGGACACAAATATTTTGTTTAGCTCCGCGTCTTACTACCCGTTTAGACTGTACGCCTATGTACTAATTAGAATAATTAGCTAGGGATGAGGTAGGTGTAATTTAGAGGAGGTGCACCAGCAGTTGCGTGGAGATAGACTAGTAAACCATTTAGGTAAACCACTCTCAGTGCACCCGACCGGGATTGAACCCCGATATCCCTGTCCTAGGCAGTCTAGTCTAACACTATACTAGAGCGTTAGCTTATTAGGCCACCGAGGTGGATAACACAACTTTTATCTTCATTTAAAAAGTTTCTATTAATATGCCAATATACACATGACAAATATTTAGTAACTGTTTAGATTACCATTTTTAGAAAATAACGCTAAACGTATCATCTGAAGATTTTGTTTGGTTTTTTATTTGTTTATTATATTAATTTATTAATCACAACTTGTGAATGTGAGGAATGCCAGGCCTCCACCGTGGTTCGGATTCCACGTTAAACTGTAGGTCCTCCATTTCACCTACCATTGCACATTAGCGTAAGTGCGTATAACCCGAACGGGTAGTAAGACGCGGTGCTAATAATAATAATAATTATTATTATATTAATTTATTTTACCCAAAAAGATTATCTGTTTTTTTAAAGGTCGAGGTAAAATACGGAGTTTAACTCGCATTCACTTTCATCCTAACGTAAGGAACCGAAATAATATCTCAAGTAATAATACAACGCCGCCTAATCATCCATCCACAAAGGGCTTAACTCTAGGTAAAGTTTGTGCGACTGTTTAGGAGGCCATGTTGAAGCGAAACCCACGGGCTTTCAGGGAATCCCAAAGAGATCCCACCCCCGTTTGGCTAGTGAACCGCAGAGCCGTCCGTAAACCACTACAAATAATGTATTCCTAGGCATTAACCCCCATAAATCCCCCCCTTTCAGCCTTTATATTCGTCAGCACGCCACGTCGATTGTAATGGAAGGTAGCATCGACTCTTCATTTACATTCAATAATGTATAGTACCAGTATCCATGACTAGTGTTTTTTTTAAAAAGAGTGTTTGTGAATTTAAATCCATTGATTGATTGGTTTTTGTTAATTTATGTTATGAAAGTAAACTTGCTATGGATTGAATGTGTAGTTTGTGTGTATAATAAAAGGTAAACACTTGTTTATTTGTTAAGGGTTATACAAATTACCCCTTTCTGAACATAGAGTTGTATTTTTCAATGTCGTGGCTGTTCCTGTGATATGTTATCATTATTCAGAAGAAAACTCACTAGACAGGTATAAACTTAGATACATTCCCATGTGATATATGTTAAGCAGAGCTTTGTTTAATCGGTCAAATGGTCAAATGGAGGACCAAGTGGGTTAACATATCTCAGGTACAGTTTTAACTAGCTTTGCTTACCCTGGCAACACTCCACGGTACGCCATTTGTAATTTTTTAAATTATGTAATTTAACACTCAGGCTTTTGTGTATGAACCACATCTAATTACTCACAAGTATTATTAATTCAGATGTCAGTAAGCCGAATAATACATTCTTGAGTACAACTGCCATGTTGGATGTATCTCAATGATGACCAGGCGCTTTATGAAAACTGTTTAAATTATTATTACTATTACTATTAGCACCGCGTCTTACTAACCGTTTGGGTTATACGCACTTACGCTAATGTGTAATGGTAGGGTGATTGTGAGATGAAATGGAGGACCTACAGCTTAACGTGGGATCCGAACCACGGTGGAGGCCTGGTATTCCTCACATTCACAAGTTGTGATTAATACACGTCTTTCACAGGTGAAGGAAGGGTTTGGCAATCAGATAAAACTGAGCCAGGACCAAGGATTTAACCCTGGACCCCCATCACAGAAATCTGACAACCTACCCCCTAGATCACAAGGTCACCAAGAATTTAAAGTTATTCCCTATCACCTCATATGTACAGTGATTCAATAATATAATGAGAAATATAAATTTTTGCCAAATAAAATAATACCAATTCAACCCCATTAATTTCCTTTATATTTCAAAATAAAAAATGAGACTTTAGTATGTCTTGGATATGAAGACTTTTATAATATACAAACAAACTTTTTGCTATCAACATTTATAACATTCTACTAGATTATAATAATTATTTTATAGGTATGCTTATTATTTATCAAAAGTGACAGCTGCACACCACATTACTAGTTGTTATGACTATATGAAAATTGCTTTAGTAACTTTTGTAATTATCAAATAAGATTCTTCCTATTAGAATGGAACTACCATACACATTGTCTAAAACAGGGGTTCTTAATCATTTTTGGGTCACGGACCCCTATGTGAATCTAACAAAGGAAATGGACCCCCTTCCTATAATAATGGACGTAAATACACACTCAGAGAATTTTGATTACTATCTTCTCTTTAATACAAAAGTGTCTAACCTTGTAAACCTAATATTGACCTTTTTTACTGGTCAAAATTTACAAATGAGGACTTTAATAGCAATCCCATGAATTGAAGATGTGCAACAGCTACTACAATTAGGTTACAATTTTTTAAATACCGGGAGTCTTTTTTAAATTTTTAAGTAAAAATCTAAATTTTCAAAAACATTAAACTAACAAATTGCGCTATGATTACGTAAACCCTTATTCGGCTTCCAGTAACAAAATTTGTAATTTACTTTATTGCAGTGTAAATTTATTACATTCACAGGGGAATAATATAAAAACAATTTTTACAACGATTTATGTCTCTCACTTTTCCTTTTTATGCAAAATTTAATAGTAACTTCATGAATAAAAGTGAAATAAATTCGAGTGAATATCTTTAAAGTGAGCTTTAATAACTGTTCAAAAGTATAAAGTCAATGAAAAAGGTGCTGTTGTTTTGCTTGAATAAGAAGTTGAAATTGTGGAGTAGTCTTGGTTCACGGACCCCCTGAAGCCCATCCACGGACTAATTAGGGGTCGATGGACCCCAGTTTAAGAACCCCTGGTCTAAAGTGTGTTTTAGCTCCGACGTTGTACGTAAATGTAAATTAGTAGTAGTAACAACCTTGACGTTCCTACTCATCGTTTAACAACGAAACAGTGAAATAATTTGTGTCATAAACTGCGAACATAACTGGGTAACTAAACATAATTAATATTTAATTAAAGGCTTCTAGCATGGTGAGATAAAACAAATGAAAATGTAAAGTGTATCTTCCAAACAAGCACGCAACATTGAGTGTGGTCTCGCCATTTTCCTTTTAAATCTCTTTTATTAATAGTACAAAGCAACAATTAAAAAAAAGATTGATGTAGCCATCAAGATTTACCTGTTTTTATTTAATTTTTTCACCAAGTCGTATTGTACATAACTTGAAGATAAAATGGACGTGTGTGTGCGTGGAAGGAGATTGATAAACCCTTTAAAGAAAAATCCAGCCAAAATACACTTAACCAGGATTCGATCTCTGAACTCCTCGTCATCGGCAAACCAGACAAGACTTATGCCTAGTGCGTATATCCGCCAATGTGGTTGGAAAAAATATTAAAGTGTAAAAACACCTCATACCATAATACAATATTATACTAAATAAATGGGACAACACAACTGTACGAACTTTCTTAACTTATATATTATAGTTTGTGAGTTTTCAGAAACGATTCATCAGAAAACTACCCTTAAACGAGTTTTTCTTCGAAAAACAAGTATACAGTGCTATTTCCCATGCCCAACACTCCCCAGATATATATATTTATACATACTAAACCAAATCAGTTTATCGATTTTAAAACAATTTCAAATTTCAAAAATAATTCTTTATCATTAAACTACCATTAATTTGAGGGCTAGAATCAAAATCAGAAAATCCCCGAGGTATGATCATATAAAATTTAAATATCAAGTTTGAAGAAACTCCATCAAGCCATTTTGACTTGAACCCCAGATACAGACTGGCAGACATACATACAGAATAATTGACAGACATAACACACAGGACTGGCAGAGAGACATAGAGAGGGATTGGCAGAAATACGTACAGAAGAATTGACAGACATACAAACATAAGGATCGACATACATACAAACAGAAGGACTGGCAGGCAGACACAGGGACATACAAAATTGCAAGAAACACTTTGAGTTCGGGGGAATCATAATATCGAGGCCTAGATTTTTCACGATTAAATACTATGACATATTAGGAAGGATCACTGAAGTTTTTAATCCAGCTCGCCCAACAAATACATAGTATCTTTAACATATTTTATGAAATAAAATGAAATATGGATAATATTACAATACTAACTAAAATGATAAAGTATAAAAGAGTGGATAAATTTGAAAAAAATGATATATTCAAATTATTTCTCATGTGGTAACAAACTTCAAATAATTTATTTCTTAAAATTATTGATATCTTTTCCCTTCTTTCTATTTTGTAGTAATTGGGTGACCCGGTGGTCTAGGGGTAAGGTGTCGGACCTTTGTGCTAGGAGTCCGGGGTTCGATTGCCCTTCCTTCACCTCTGACAAGACGTGTATTAATCACAACTTGTGAATGTGAGGAATGCCAGGCCTCCACCATGGTTCGGATTCCAATGGTTCGGATTCCACGTTAAACTGTAGGTCCTCCATTTCATCTCACAATCACCCTACCATTACACATTACCGTAAGTGCATATAACCCAAACGGGTATTAAGATGCGGTGCTAATAATAATAATAATAATAATAATAGTAATAATAATAATAACACTTATAATAATATTTTACCCACCTCGGTGGCGTAGTTGGCTAACGCGCCAGTTGTGTTGAGTCAGTCCACCGAGGACGGGGAGATCGAGGTTCGAATCTCGGTCGGGTGAACTGGGGAGGGGGTCCTAAATGGTTTTCCACTCTCCCTCCACGCAAATGCGGGTTCACTTCCTCCAAATTCAACCCTCCTAGTTCCTAATCCATTAGTGTAATTAGTACTTAAGCGTATAACCCGAACGGGTAGTAAGACGCGGTGCTAAAAAAATATATATATATATATAATATTTTGTAATAATATTTTGTAATAATGGTACTGACGCAAGATATTTCCTCGACAAAAGGTAGCTAAAACTATGTGTCCTGAATATTAGAGTGTGTTTTTGACGGAATTGACAATGTCAAGAGGCAACTTTCCTTATTTCCTGTCTGCCATCACTAACGTCAATAGTGACGTTGCAAAATGAATTCAAGTTTGCATATTCTACTTAAAATTTCCTTAAAAAAAACAATATTAGTTTTGAATATTTGGTTGAGACAGGTTTTTACGAACTAAACATTAAAACAAGTAGTTTGACATTAAATAAAATATGAATATAATTAAAGCCATTTAATTTTATAGCGTCATTAAAAATACAACTAAAAAATACCATAAAGAACCAAAAATTAATTTTTCGTATAGTAACTAAAAATCTAACCATTTAGATTTGTAGTAATGTTTTTGGGACCAAAATTTGTAATATCTATAGTTTATATGGGCGTTCTACCAAGAAACCTCTTAAAATAATATTTCAGGCAAAAAAATTGACACTTCAATTTAGAAGTGGAGAGCTGCAACCAACTAATCGAAAGATTAATGATTGATTGATTGATGATGATATAGGTTATCAATGTTATATATTATGTTAAATATATATATATATATATATTTTGCTAGTCATCACATCTATTTTGTAAAGCCAAAGTTTTTTATAACAAAAAGTTGTAAAGAAGGAACACTTTTTATATAACCATAAGAAAAACCACTGACATCAAGAAAATACAGTTTTTAGTTAAAAGAGATCGTTTTCAATTAGTAAAAATTGGATTAGAATTTTGTATACGAGATTGGCTAAATCTTTTTTTTTGTTATATTGTAATGCTTAGAGCCCTTAGAACATTTAAACATACATTATTTAACTTACTTTTTTCACCATATGCCATCAAGCCATGCAAAATAACCACATAGTAATATTAAAACTTTAATTTTTAAGTGTAGATCCCCGGTTGAGTGAACTGAAACTGATTTAAAAAAAATGTTTCCCACTCCACCTTAATAAAAATGCGTACATTACTTAGAAATTATACTTACTCCATTACTGTAATTGAATGGTGGCTGTAGTGCAAAAATAAAAAATAAATAAAAATGCACACACATTTGAAAACAACTCATTAAACTCACGCAAAACGTGAATATAAATGTTAAATTGGAGAAAAATATAGCCATTACAATATAAAACAAAACATAAATTTATCCTTTGTATTCAAATCAACTTTAATCTCGAGAAAGTAAAAAATTAATAGTTTTACGAACACCTTTGCAAAACATAACTCTATAACTCGAATAATATATGTTTATAGTTTTTTTTACTGATATGCAAATATTACAAAAATAAAATAAAATAAAACAACGCAATATTCATATACAATTTTGTAATCCCTTTTCTGTTGGAATTTCTAATGGGAATATAGTAAAATATATAATACTATTTTGCTAATAATTGAAAACAAAATATTTTCAAATAACCTCAATTTCTATGAAACATAAATTACAAAAAGGTTTATAAAATGTTTATTTAAAAAAATACTTAGATTAATCTCTTTAATTAAAAAAACTACTTGTTGACTAAATGATTGAATTGTGTGATAATTGAATGATAGATGTTGCAATAGATTTGTAATTAAATGAATTACAAAAAAAGTCCATAAATAGGGGCTATAGCCATTCACGTTCCAATGATTGACTGCGAACGACCCCTACTCCCTCCACCCCTCTCACACACAATATTTTCTATAAATATCTCGAGAGCTATTAGCACAATATGACCTCTTTTCCATTGTTTTCCGATGTACCCAACACTCCTGCCAACAATTTCAATCCCTGCGGCTTCATATTTCGAGATAATCGATTAATACACGTCGGTTGAGACCACACTAATATTCTAGAACTTCCCTTCACTTTCATGTTTTGAGATTTTCAACGGAGTAGTCATTCACTTTTTAGACTCCCGAAAGCAAGGAAGGATTCTGGCTCAGTTCAGTTCAGTATTATGAACTTATAAATGATGTTGAGTTGGCAACATCTCTTGGCAAAACTTCGCCACCACAGTGGCACCGCGGTACAGTCAAGACTCTGTTATAATGTACCAAAGCTGAGACTACAGCGTATTTTTACTTTCGCATATCAAAAGAATGTTTTGTAATCGTGAAAAATGTTCAATTTCGAGATTATGATGAATCTTTACGTTTTATTTGTGTATGAACATAAAAATTTGTATTTTATAATTATATCTGTCTCTCTGTAGCCACAGAACGAAAGCAGTTTGATGGATTTTGTTGGGGGTGAAAGGGGGAGGGCTTGGTTGGCCATATACCCCCTAATCCTTTAAGGCCCTTAACTTTTAGTGTGAAATTTGCGTGTCTGGATTCTAGTAGTAAAACTAAACAAACAAATAATATGAAATAAGAATGTTTGTAGTCGGTAAAAGAATCATTAGATTACTTCTGCCACCTTACCCCCCCCTACAAAAAACCCCACTGTTCTCTAATTACTATGTCCGCACACGCCTTTGTATAGTAGGATTATGGTAGGAATTAACTTTTATAAAATACATTATTTTTTTAGGTTAATATTTATAACACTTTCCTTAGTTGTTGGTATTAAATCTGACACTATATAAATATTAAATGCCTTAAGTATCAGCTAGAAACGAGCCAGGGCCCTCTATAATTGTGATCGACTACCATAAATATACGTTGATTTTCTTACGAAAGCACGTTTTAGAACATACAAATACATTTTTCGCGGTCAACATTGATAACATTTCGCCATTATTATTATTATTAGTGTAATTCTGTAGGTATTTATGATATCAATCAAAATTAACTGTTGTGGATCACAATACCTTAAGTATTAATGTTTGAAAGAAGATCTATTAACTTTTTCTAGCTTTCAGAAATGTCCATTCTTAATAAAGTTGGAGTATATCTAACCAAATGGACAGGCTTGATTAAGCTACGTGTTTAACAACACATTGTGATATAGGCCTAAATGGTTTTCCTTTGACGACGAACAAGATGGGGAGACTCATAGAGTGATATTTCTGTGAGTTGTGGGAGTAAGACAGAGAGGTACGCCACAAGGCTGCCGACAGAAACGTAGACGAGCGCTGCTAGACATTGAAATGTCTCGACGATTTTGAAGTTTTCGCCCCGTTTCGAACAAAGAAACCGAGTAGTCCGAAGAGTATTGGCTATGAGACTGTTCTATTCCCGAGAGGCGAGTAATCGCAGAGAGTGGTTTCCCGCCCTCTCGGCTCTGACGCGTAACTAGACAGAGAGAGAGAGAGAGAGAAAACAGGAGAAGAAACTCTTCAGGATTAGTCGGAGGGGATAAGAGATCATGTGCCTCAGATAGGAGATACTATATCTCCATTTATCGAGTCATAGTGGACACGACTTTCCTACAAGCAGGCAACAACAACTCTCCTATTTTTGCTATGTTTGTCAAACTATAAGAAAAAAAAAAGAATTTACGCATCTGACCAGAACCCTCAAAGTCATTTTGCCTAAATATTGAGAGTAGCAATTTTGTTTATATTATTTATCAATGTTTAGAAATGAAATTTAATCAAAATCGTTAGAACCTATTTTCAGAAAATCGATTTTTACTCTTTTTGCCATTCAGTAAACTACCCTTAATTTTAGGGTTAGATATCCAATTCCAAAAACCCCTCGGGGCAACCCTATAAAACCTTAGATACCAAGTTTCAGCCCGATCAGTAAAATAGTTTAGGCTCTAGTCCGAGATACAGACAGACAGACAGACAGACAGACAGACGGAAATAAAAAAAATCAATTTTTGGATTCGGGGGATCATGAAACGTTGAAATTCATCAAAATCTCGAGTTTGATTTTTTGATGATCAAAATACTTTCCCTACCTGTTAGATAACGAGAAAGTAAAAAGGTATTAAGAATGATTTTGTCTTTGTGTGTGTGTGTGTGTGTGTGTGTTTGTGTGGTGGCTTAAGGTAGGAGTGTAAGGAACGCAAGTTTTTTATTATTATTTAGCACCGCATCTTACTACCCGTTCGGTTATACATTTAGGTACTAATTACGTTAATGGGTTAGGAATTGGGAAGTTTGAATTTAGAGGAAGTGAACTCGCATTTGCGTGAAGGGAGAGTGGAAAACCATTTAGGAAAAACCCCCTCCAGTTCACCAGGCCGAGATTAGAACATGTATCTCCCCGTCCTTGACAGTCTAGCTCAACAAGAAACCAGCGCGTTAGCTAACTACGCCACCGAGGCGGGTGGGAACGCGCTTTTATATCAAAACATAAAAAAATAATCAAATAGTGTTCCAGTAGAAATAAAGAGTTTAATTTTCAAGTAAACAATTTTTGAATATCTTTCAAGGGTGTCCTAGAATTTAATGACAACTTTTTCTATTAATTTAAAAAGTTTTTCATCTAATGCCGCTATGCTCATGACAGATATTCAACAGCTGTTGATATCACCATGTTAAGAAAATTAAACTTGATGTTTATACTGAAGCAATATTTTATTTATTTTGGTAAAAAAAAAAGGGTTTTGCTATAAAAACTTCAAAAACACTTACCTTTTCTCGCGTCCCCTACATCCCCACATTTAGAATAACTTTCAAACAAATTGAAAAATGTCTATCAAACTCGGCCCACACATATGTGAAGCTATAAAAGTCACCTTTTCGATATCATCCAACCAGAGATGCGCGAAAATTTCACGAAATTACCCATTTTAGGACCCCGTAATAATGCGTCACTCTCTTGTTTGACTGGATTGCTAGGAACGGGGAGATTGGGGCTTGAATCCCGGTAGAAAGTATAAAGTCTGTTTTTTCCCTAAATTTTATCCCATTTTAACTCACCAAGAAAAGGCGAGTATTATTTCCACTAAGTTCTATCTACCTCATTCCTATTCTACTAGCGCAATAAGGTATGGGTACAACCCGAATGGTTATTTAAACGCAGCGAAATAAACTAAATTATGTTTGGTATGTTTGGCAAGTACAAAGAAACATCTAGTGTTCTAGTACATTTATAAAAGGAGATATATTGCTTTAATCTAATGGAGAATGACTACATCACTGGTTAAAAAATGAGACAGGATTTTTTTAAATATACATACAAAATTTAAAAATCTGACAACATATAAACTTATAATCGGTCTCCTTGTGTAGTGATCAGAACCTCTGGCTACTGACCTAGAAGTCTCCGATTCGACTCCTGGCTGGTACTGGAGGATTTTTCTCCAAAATGAAATAATGTCCATGCTCACCGGGATTTAGTTAATTAGGCTAAATTTAGGTAAAGATCTTCATTGGCTTCACCCCGTCGTATTCACCATCATCGTCCCCTAATCTCATCGGGACATGGAAAGAGCCTCCACGGAAAGGATGTACGATTAGTACAATTGAGTGTCCCCTGAGCAACGGTACATTGCTACTAGCTAATCTTTCCGCAAACTGAGATACAGATTTATTTAGCCCAGACAAGCAATTATTATTTATATAAATATATAAATGTTGTTTTTTGTCATTCTATTACCATATTTTAAACATTTATACATACAAATATGTTTAAAACATAGGTATAAAAAAACATGAATACTTGATTATTTCAAATATATATTTTGTTTCTTTTTTTCATGTGTGTATATATTTTTTTCAACATATTTAAATCAAACCCCCTGCTTTTAAAAATGAATTTTTTGAATAAGTATAAACTTATATACACCTGACCTCGAGGGTCTTTGGGTAAAGTGCTTGCCTCAGGTCCCGATGTTCAAGAGCTCGAACCTAGCCAAATTTGGCGGATTTTTTTTGAGTGATAAAAATCCGTAGCACAACTTCCTTCGGAGAGTAAGTAATCGGTCCCGTGGCGGTTGTGGAATGCAAAAGAACCCTGGAGGGTATATGAAAATACCTTTCCCGTCAAAATTGTTACGCCCTTTCGCGCTCGCTAATAGAAATTCTAGTGTTGATGTAATTAGTCGGTTAAGAAAGTGTACGTTAAATACCTCAAATAAATGAAAATTAAATAAAAAACTTTTATATTATTTTTTAATAGTTTTTCTTTCATTATTTTCATCAAAAAAGACCAGTGGCGCTAACCTGTGGTCATCAGTCCTTTTTTTTCCACAAAACTGATTTATTATTGCATTTATATTTTGGAATATAGATACAGTAAGAAAGCCTGAGTATGTTTGATATATTCTACGGCTGCCATTTGAAGTGTAACCACAATCCTACATCCAATAGAAATGGACCTTTCCTCTATAAAAAAAAAATGGATCACATATCTTGAAAAAATAAATAGTTGATGAGAAATCAATACGGCCAAGAAAGAAATACCAGTGAAATTTCCCCACATAAAATCATCATTTCTACGCACTCTACTGAATAATGGAATGTAGCCAGGGACGTTATTATAAAAATAGGAAGCTGATATATATATATATAATGTATAGTGAATTTATAGTGGGTCCCTAAAATGGTTTGCACAACATTTTTAAAAAACAAAATATTTTTTACGAAACTATTTGCATTGTAACTGTCCGTTAAACTAGTATATTATTTTTCTCTTTTATCTTTATTCGAATGTTATCATATAATTCTCGAAAAATATATCTCTTAATTTAAGCAAGTTTACCTACATTTTCATCTTCATTACTGCTTCCAGCCTGTGGCCTTAGTCAATTTTTATTCAAGCCATATATTTTCCACTACCAGCTTGTTAGGCCTGTCCTAGCTTCATATGCCTTATAATCTAACTTAAGGTGGGGTGCTAGTGAGCGCCAGTTTAGTGCAGTAATTTTGCAGTTTTTATAGCATAGACATTTTTGGCAAAAACAGATCATATATTTCTTCTATAGAAACATAGAGTTTAGCTTTCTGCACATGCTAATCTCAAGAGTTCTTTAATATCTCTCATGAGCATAACGGCATTTGGTGACAAACTTTTTAAATGCAGAGAAAAGGTTGTCACTAAATTCCAGGACACCCTTGACAGATATTAAAGAACTGTTGAGATTGGCATGTGCGTAAAACTAAACTCTATGTTTCTATAGAAGAAATATTTGATTTATTTTGGCCAAATAAATATTTATGCTATAAAAACTTCGAAAATACTGCCCTAAACTCACGCTCACTAGCACCCCATCTTAAGAATAAAACAGGCACAGCATCCACTCCCCGGCCGTCATTTCATCACCATGAAAGGGTAAACCCATATTTTCATCAATAATAAATGTTTGGCCATGCTGGGAATTGAGCCCGGACGCTTAGCTCAGTAAAGAAACATGCCACCGATTGAGCTAAGGTCTCGGACCAGAAAGTTCACTACAGTTTTCAAATAAATGTTGTATTAAACATGATTTATTGATTACAACCTATAATATTTGATTCTCTCTTCAATAACAATTTAGAAACATATAGAGTACAGTATAAAAGAGGGTGAAGGTCTGGTTTTATCTCAAATTTGAGTTAATGCTTCCATCTGCTAGCTATGCATAATACCTTTATAATGTTTTTTTAGATCATTGTTTAAATTAATTTTTTTAAAACTGCTTCTGTGGCCGCATAGTCTATGGCGCTACTCTCACAGCAGACTTTACTACCGATGACATGGAGATCGAGGTTAGAATTTAGGTCGGGCGTACTGAGGAGGATTTCTCCCTCCACATAAATGCGGGTACACTTCCTACAAATATAACCTTCTTCGTCTTTAAAACCAATAGCGTAATTGATACATAAAGCGTATAACCCGGACGGGTAGTAAGACGTGGTTCTAAAAAAAAATCGCTGAGGTTCTTATTGGGTTTGAGATATAAAAGTTGTTATACTGAAAAATGTGTATGATGTTACTTTACCTCTGTACTCTTCAATTAATTCAAATATTAGATTGATAAATTGATTCACCCGCATTTATGGGCACGTGGACTAAATGTCAGGCTCATATTATAGTCTTGTTGGCCGTTGTTCGAGGGGTTGGCCTTGAATAACAGCTAATTGTATTGAAAGTTTTTTTCCTAAATTTTATCCCACTCTCTCTCCAAGCAAATACAGGTAGATTCCCTCTAAATTATACCCTCCTCATTCATACACCATCTAAGTAGTTAAAATGCGTGTAGCACTGAAAGTCCCGGTGGAAATAAATATATAGTCCTATACGTTTGAAATAAAATGAAAAAAGTCTTACGTTTGACAGAAAAATGATACATTATGCATCCTCTAGTCTTAAGAATTTTTTTTCCCCGCATCAGAAATAAAAAAGGACGACACTGACAAATTCCTCAATTCGAGATGATATGTCAGTCAATCTCATCCTGAAGCACTTTCTACTCAGCCACAGAACCCTTCTCCTACCCCCTCCCTCCTCCCTTCTCTCTCCTAACCTCAACCCTTCTCTTGAAACCCACCCGTGGGAATCGGACAAACTTCGTCCAGAGATCTATTAAATAACCATCACGTAGATGGACACTTCCCTGATCTTTACATTCCCCGTTCTGCCAATAAAACCAGAGCGTGGACGACCCATTTCTTTCCTTACGATGAAAAAAAAACTTTTAATAGGTTTCCGCCTCAACCAAAATAACAAAAAAGTTAATTCAAAAATTATTTCTTTTAGGGTTAAGCCACTAGTAAGTTAATATATCAATGACATGAAACTTTGATGTTGCAAAATTGTGCTTTCACTTTCTTTTCATTCTACTCTTGTTTTGTTGTTTTGATGCTTTGTTAAGTTAGGATAAATGGTTTTGAAATATGTGTGTATGTGTATCTATATAAAAACAAATTTCACCGCGTCTTATTACGCGTTTGGGCTATACGCATGGATTTATTAAACTAATGGTATATGTAAATGGGTAAATATAAAAGTTTGAGGAAAGGCACCGGCCTATGCGTGGAGGTTGATTGGGAAATCATTTTAAAAAACCACCCAATAAAACCGACCAAGATTCGAACCCCGATATCCCCGTCTTCGGCAATCCAGTCCAAAACAATAGTGAGGCGTTGGGCTATTCAACCACTGATGCGTCCTTTTTTGACATGTAGCGCTTTCAGTTGTTCTGTTTTACCATCGTTTCAAAATTAAAATCCTCATCTGTGGTTACGTGGATTAAGGCTTCAACTTCCTCTTGTCTGGTTTATCAATTATGCGGAAGGAGGGGAGAGATTTAATAATTTTTTTACTAAATAATTTTACACTTATTTTCCGCGAAAATACGAGTGAATTTGCTCTGAAAGGACCAGTTTCATAGTCAGATTGAGCACGCCTCAAGTGCGGAGCTATATACATTTGGGACGACACCTACCTAGACTAGAATAAAATGGGCCGGTTTCACATTCAAAACTGACCCGTTTCATTCGAGTTTAGGTAGGTGTCGTCTTGTATTTAGTATAACTCCGCATATGTGGCTTACTCAATTATACTACTATAAAGCCACATGGCTGACTCACTCACTGACATTATTGTTTACCCACTTCCAGATGAGCTAGAAACTTGAAATTTGGCAAACTTATAGCTTCTAGCCTGTCACCGAGGGGAAAATCCTAAAAAGTTAAAAAAATATAATAATTTTATAACCGCCGAAAAAAATTCAAAATGGTGGAGCAACTTTAAAGTCGGTGCGGACCTTTCTTTGGAGGTCTCTTGTGGCTAAACGGTAAGACCTATCAAAAAAGGCCCTGGAATTACATTACTTTACATCCACTGGAAAATAAAATTCATTGGGGGTTTAAGGTCGAAGCCCCCAACGAGTAAAACGAGTCTAACTATGAAACTAAGAGGCACATTGTATAAGATTTCCTATTTTACCTATACTAATAAATTATACCTTCCTCCTTCCTACCGAACCAGTGTAAATATGCATGGAGCCCCAGATAAATAATATATATTTAATACAGTAATGTCGGCTATTTACGTCTGTAATTTGCAAGTTCTAGCCCATGTATTATTTGAAAACTTAATTTTGTAATATATATATACACTAGCACCACATCTTAATACCTCCTCAGGTTATAAGCCTATGTAATAATTACACCAATGTGTTCAGGATTAGAAAGGCTTCATTAAGAGGCAATGCGCCCACATTTGCGTGGAAGGAGAGTGGTGAACCATTTAGGAAAAAACCTCAATGCACCCGACTGGAATTGAATCCCGCTCTCCCCGTCTTTCGGTAGTCTAGTCCAACACGAGATTAGCGCGTTAGAGCACGTGGCCACCGAAGCGGGTAATATGTTTTTAATCATTACTTTCATTACAAGGTTTATTGACAGCTGAATCTAAGTAAAACGGATCAAAAGCTTAACTAGAGGAAGTGTATCAGCATTAGCGTTGGAAGAGGGAGGGTCCACTTCAATAAATCTCTCTTATTCCGGCCGGGATCCGAACCAAAACCAAGACGTCACCGGCAATACATTATTTTGTGAGAGTGACGTCTTAGTCTGTTTGACCACTTGTGTGAGTGTGCTTAAGAATTTGTTTCTAATAGAAATATACAGAAAGTAAGTAAAACAGAGTTTAAAAAAATAGAGAACTATTATTATTACTATCATTATATAGCAGCGCGTATTACTACCCGTTCAGGCTATACGCTTAAATACTAACTACGCTAATGGATTAGGAATCGGGACGGTTGAATTTAGAGGAAGTGAACCCGAATTTGCGTGGAGGGAGAGTGCAAAAACCATTTAGGAAAACTACCCCCAGTTCACCCGACCGAGATTTGAACCTCGATCTCCCCGTCCTCGGCAGTTGAGCTCAACACGAAACTAGCGCGTTAGATAACTACGCCACCGAGGCGGGTCAGTAGAAAAATAACTTGAGAACTTTGTAACTAACTCATACCAACCTCTTCAGTAATTTACCACTTTCTCAGCGGTGACACCGCAAGCTGCGGGAAATGGGCCGTTACTGTCATCAGTGTGGCAAGATTGCGGGGGTGGTTTGTTGGACGGAAAAGTGGGGGGGGAAGGTGCGGGGGATACAAGGACGGGAAAATAAAGAGCATCCATCTACCACCCTCACTCCTCTCTTGCCCCTCAAACTACCATCACAACAGTCAGCATCTTGGATCGATACTCCTGGTTGAACTATACAACCTCCCTTCAACCCGTAAATATTTCACATGACGTATTCCTTTCCCCTCCAACAGACACACACACACAATGGGACAAATAGCCGAGCGTTCAGAGCTATTTCTTATATTAGGACCGTCTAAGGCGGGGTTTTAGGGGCTAAAGTGATGGATTCTCAGGAAACAGGTCGTCCTGAGTTCATTTCTTATCTCTGGAGAGAGTAACACCGTCATAACTAGATAATATACACTCAATGATTCTAGGTTCATGAAAGACTGGAGTCCCGATCAGTATCTATAAAATACGAATACACTCTCGACTATCCAGTTTAATCAAAAGGGGGCTTTCCAATGCTCTAATAAAATATTAATACTCTCTCGATTATCTGGTTTAATCAAAGGGAGGCTTTCCAATACTCTAATAAAATATTAATACACTTTTGACTATCCGGTTTGATGAAAGTGAGTTTTTCTAACGTTGTTCTAATAAAATACGAATACATTCTCAATTATTCGGTTTAAAAAGGAGGATTTATGATGTTATTCTATTAAAATACTAGTACACTTTCGATTATCCGGGTTTATGAAAGACAGGGGTTCCAATGATTTCATAGAAATAATATATCCGATTATCCGGGTTTACCGGGCTTAAAGATAGGAGTTCCAATGAGGTTATAAAAAAGACGAATGCCTTCTCGAGAATCCGGGTTAATGTAAGGGAAGAGCTCTACGAGTAATTTAAAAGAAAAAAACTACTTAATCTAATTTAAATTGAACTCCCATCCCATCCCGAACCAACCCTTTTTAAGGAGGCCACCTACACAAACATTGAGATGTGATGCAGACTTCTAGAAACCCCGCGTTATTTAATAAGTTATTTGCTATTTCAAAATATGGCTGATGTAAAAGTGAGGTTTTCTATAAAGGATTAAAATCCTTAGCTTTTTTGGTATCATATTAAAAAAAATCAAAACAAAATGAAGATATCTAATTTTCAACGACATTTCACGTGAAAATTTTTTTTTCACAACTAAAATAAAAAGAAGTGTTTGTGTGTTTGTTTGTGTGCGATGCCCAGCCAAATTTACGGCACGTAGAGATCTGAAATGTTTAACATAGGTGGGCGGAAGGGGGTCCGAATGCACCTTTAAGCAGGATTTTTAAATTTTTAGTTAGCTTTTTAATTAAGCTATTTTTTTTACAAATTTTTGAAGAAAATATTGTTTATCTGATAATTAAATTCTCATGGCAAATGGGAAATCTCATTTTCCCATGAAAATGACTCAGGGGTTAACTTACATAAGTGGATATCTCCAATTTTGATCATATCTCCGTGACCCTTTGAGATACGAAATAACTTTTCATAGTAAAGTTGTAGGACCCCTAAAATTAAACAAATTTTATATGAAAAAATATTTTATAAAACCAATATTTTCTGAGAGTTGGACAAATATATATATATTCTTTTCAAGTAGAGCTTTGGCTAATGGGGTGTTGAAAATGTTCGGAAGAAATAATATGTTTCTATTACAATGTGTGTTATTTATTTTCACATATCATACGAGCTTTGTGTATAGTTTAGATAAAGGAGCAAGAAAGTCAGTGCGATGCATTGTACTATTTATTTTATTATGTTCAAATTATAAATAGTAAATACGTAATTTGAATGTGTTTAAATTACGTGTTGGAATTCACTATATTCACAAAAATATATTTCAGTAAAGTTTTGTCTTAAAAATTTAACATTTCCCCCCATTTATTCGATGTATTTAATGTGAACTTTCTGAACCGACTGATTATATTAGCGCGCGAGAATTTCTATGAGCGAGAGTGAAAAATCCTACCAATTTTTCCGGGAAATATATTTTCACATATTTTCCAGGGTTCTTTTACATGCCACAATCGACATGGGACCAACGGCTTTAATTTCCTTAATATCTTAGCTCAGTTGTAAGGGGTCTGCATAGTTAAAGGTCCTAAGTTCGATTCCCATCATGGCTGAAAATATATCAATGTTGAAATGGGGGTGAAATTGGCCCTCCTAATCCTATAATAACTCGAAACCTTAAGGATATTTAAGATTCGAGGATTCGAAAAGGTTTCGAAATCGAGATTAGTTTTTTAAATTTTGAATCAAAGCAATTTTTCAAAGCTAATCTGATACTTTCTAGTAATTTAACCCAACATAAAAATATTTAAAAATAAAACAACCATATAAAGACCATTAATTATTATTCAAGGTGATCCAAACACGCATTGTAGAAAAAAAATCATACCAATATTATGCATTAAGTTCGGATTCAAGACTCGGGTGTCGTAGGTAAGATTAAGATTAGGAATTAAATAAACAACTTTTCGATCCATCTCTACTATAAACATTTTTAATAACCCACATTTTCTCACAGTAGGCAAACCTTATTATGGAATATTGCAATACTTTCATATACTTTTCTGAACGTCGAACCGATTCATTCAAGAGCCATCTATATTCTCTCTTGTTAGCAGTAATTGCATTTTGTTGTTTGTGAAAATAAGGGTCCGTCCTTCTTTTTTGAAGTGATGAGATTTCCCACAACCCCTTCCTCTACTAGAATAGAAAAGAGTCGAATCGATAGATGTTTGTAAAGCTAGGGAAAAGAAAAACACGTCCGCAATCAATGACGAGATACAAGTCAGTCAAATCATCTATTCTTTTTAATAACCTGTCCTCTTCTGGTGTACATTTCTTTAAAGAGAACGTCGCTCTGACCATATTCACAAATATATCGGCTTCCAAGTCAGAGAATTTAAACATACTTTTTATTTTAAAATAAAAGTGCCTCTAGTTCCGTGAAAAGTAAAATATAAATGTTACGGTACACCACACAGACTTTCTTTTGCTTTTATCTTAAAATGTAAATTTTTTTCACTAAAAACTCGCAGGATTTGTGAAACGAGATAATAGGTCTTGTTGTAACAAAACTACACCAAAGATCATAATTGAAGTAATATACATTGTTACTTACTCTATGGCATTAGGAGCTCGGAATACTGTTACAGAAAAAGTGATAAAAGAGAAATTCTTTGTCTACCAAAGAGTATAAGAAGTAAATTAATTTTCAATAACCTAAATTTAAAAAGTATGTATATTTGATTATAGCTCAGTACCTGTTGGTTTTATAAAAATATATTTCTAATAAAAAATTTGTTTTTTTAATAGTACTACAACTTTACAATAATAATATATATCGTATAGTAGGGGAGAAATGATGAAAATTGAAAAATTTCCCTTATGTAAAGTACTCTTAAATTCATTTTCATAAGAAAATGAGAGTTTTCATCTAGTTTTAGATGATAAATAATGTCTAGATATAACATTAAATCAAAATCGTTAGAAGGAATTGTGAGAGAATAATTTTTTTCTCTATTTTTGCCCTTCGGTAAACTACCCTTAATTTTAGGGTTGGATATTTAATTCCAAAAACACCTTTGGGGGAACTTATGAAAACCCCAGATAACAAGTTTCAGCCCAATCAGTAAAATCATTTCGTCTCTAACCCGAAGTACAGACAGACAAACGGAATTGCGAAAACTACTTTATTTGGTTTCAGGGAGTCATTAAACGTTGATATTTATCAAAACGTCGATTTAGATTTTTTTATGAATACTTTTTTTCCTTCCTGACGCTTTACATAATGAAAAATACTCTAATATTGTTTCGAAAATATCGCTGATATAAGTTCAGGCGTTTTTTTTCCCCGCCACGTTTTAGTACCCTTTCCAGTTAAACGCACACATTAATAATGTTAATGGAATAAGTATGAGTAAGATAAACTAATTGAGTAAGTGTACCCAAATTTGCGTTGAGGGAGGGTGGGAAACCATTTAGGAAAACCCTCCTCATTACACTCACCCGGGATTCAAACCCCAATCTCTCCATCATTGGCCAGAGGTTAAAATAATATGTCCCAATTCGGTGGTCACACGGTATGACGCGCTAATCTCGTGTTGGATTAGACTGTCGAAGACGGGAAGGTGGGGCTTCGATTCCAGTCAGGTGCATTGAGGGTAGTTTCCCCTAAATAATTTTCCATTCTCCCTTCACGCAAATGTAAGTGCACTTCCTCTAAATTAAAACTTCCTATATAACACATTAGTGTAATTAGTACATAGGCGTATAACCCGAACGGGTAGTAATATATGGTGCTAAAAATATTTAAAATTACTTTATCCATTTAGGTGCTATTTTATATTTTATAATAGTGATTACGTATTTACCTTTTAACCAAAGCGTTGCTTAAATCCTAATAACCGGTTTTACCCTCTCTTATGCCAATATTTTTTTTAACTTTCTCATTACCACACACCGCCAAACACATTCACCCTCAAAGCGTGTGATGTGGTTCCGTAAAGAGGTTTGTCCTAAACGCGTGGCGTGGTGGCGGGCGCTTTGCCACCCAGATGAAAGGAGCCAATCAGTTTGGAATGACGCGGAGAGAAGTAGCCTATTGCACCCTTCGTCCCCCGATAACCCCCGCTTATTTTCAACAAACACTTGACATAATTTGCTTAGGAAGGGTTAATATTCACGCATAACACACACCTAATAGCTCATAATAGATAGTAAAATAAAAGAGTTTATATTGAAACGTACTGATTGATAAACTTTTAATAGAATAAATTGTTTTTTATTCATAGAAGTTTGGCTAAACGCTTTGCTCTACTTTAAAGGTATTTAAAATACTTCTTTTAGGGGTTTACTAGTAAAACGTGGTAGTAAAAAAATGTTAACAGAAAAATAAAGTTAAATATTGTCTCTAAGCTGGTACATTGTTTCAAAGTGACAACAGAGTGGTAAAGACGCAATACCGACTGGTTCGTTATAATGAACCTGTTTCTGATTTTAAATAAAGTAGAACAAAATCAAAATTTACAGACCATCTAAAAATGCAAACCATCAACCCAAACTAATAGACCAATGTATGAAACCTCTTGAAGTAATCCAGACCTTTTGCAGTGCTAAATGTCAAAAAAGAGTCATGAGACATAAACACAGATAAGACTTAGATCATTCTACATTACATAAATACATCAACTAATTTTCTAAATAGTAGCAGATGTTAACTTAATTTTTATTCTTTAATTTCAAACAAATCTGGACTTAATAAAATTGTTCATATCACATTATATTGTATGTTTTGTATTAATATTTTAATGTGTCAACTTATGTTTTAAGACTATTCATCAACTCGTTTGAGCTTTATATTTTTAGTTGATTATGAATTGTAGTTTTATCTAATTGTTCATATAATACACTTAATTTCTTTAAATTGTACATTTTATTGCTTACAAATTTAACGTAATACATTAACCACTTTATTAACTGCTTTATTTATAAATTAATTTTATAACTTATTTAAGTCTTAACTTTCACTAATTATGTACATATATGATTTTACTTTCTGGTTTCCAATTCAAGATGTCAGCCAAAGTATTTTATTTACTAGCACATTCAAAGTACCACTGATTGAGCACGTTTGGAGTGTTTAATCGAGTTTTGACATATACTGTGATATTGAAGTCTAAAACCATGTGAACAGCAGCTATTATCTAACAATATAATGTAGGCCTGCTATCGGGTATTAATTGGTTTCCTGATTAACTTTATCATCAAGTAAAATTTCATTCTCAAATGTAAAGATTTTATAGGATGAATTTCAATCTAAAATCTAAAGACAAATTTAAAATTAACTTAAGTTAAAATGTCTTAACTAAAAGGTATTGAAGGAGTAAGACCTAATACACACAGAAATATTAATGTATATTATAAAACACCAAATAAACATGGGGTCCCCTGATAAATGGATTTCCTCCTAAGCCTCTGAGGCTTGAGAGAAAATTACTTTTTTTTTTCTTCACTAGGTTGGCCAGACTTGTGTTGTAAACACGTGCCTCAACCAACAACAGCCTGGCTTTCCCGGGGGACGTCCCTACAGAGTGAAAATGTGTGTCACCCCAAAAGCGACGCTGCTTCCAAGGCGTCGCCATGACTACAAAGTAATGGAAAAACAAGTGAACAATGTGTGACGTGCACTCATGTTTTATATGTCGTCAAGAAACTGATACTTTGTGGAGAACTAATCTCCGATACTCCGTTACCCTAGTCGAGGAACTTATAAAGATGATAGACGAAGATAAACACGAAAGAGCTCTTAACTTGATCCAAACAAAGTAGAATAGGAAAAGGAATATTCAGATTTTTTCCTTTGAGCATGAACAAAAAATGTTTCTCCATTAAAAAAAATGTTTCTCCATTTGCATATAAATGATATCCTATAACCCACAGGTTCTTAAACCTTTTTTAAATCGTGACCCGTTTTCACAAGAAAAAAATATCAGTGACCCCGGGCAGTAACGGTTTGGAATTTTTATAATCTTATTTCTAATTTTTGAGCAGTTTTGGATAAAATGATAAATAGAAATTCATGCATGCTTCCATATTTAATATTATTAACTAAACTGTTATCATTTAAAAAATTAAATAAGCCTAATCTTCAGATAACCATTGGGAACCATTGGTCTTTTTAATTAATATTTTTAACACCACGTTTTACTACCTCTTCGCGTTATACGCTTATGTACTAATTACGCTAGTGGTTTTATGGATTAGGAAGGTTATATTTAGAGGAAATGTACCCGCATTTACATGGAGGGAGAGTAGAAAACAATTTTTAATAATCTATCCTCAGTACCTCGAACTTCGATCTCCCCTTCATTCGGCAGTCTATTCTACTGCGAGAGTAGTGCCTTAAACAATGCGGCCACCGAAGTGGGTCTTAGTTAATTAAACAAATGATTGTTAAAATATTGCTCGTGTGATCATGAGGAGTGACATTTATTTTTGCAACAAAATTAAAAAAATATTGAATGAAAGATTTTCTTGTACTATACATTTTTATATTTCTCTACTAAACATTTAATTTACTCACGTTTGTCAATATTTTCTGTGACCCCCAGAATCTGGAGGAGCCACGGGATCACGACACTCGGTTAAAGAACCTGTGATATAACACGTTCTAATATGTTACTGAGTGTAAATCATCTGTTAAAGAAATAAAAAGCATTTTATTTTTGCGACTAACTTTCCAATAAACCTAGCAACCGTTGCAGAATAAAACAAATAGCAGTTTGCACTATTTGGTGCCCGGTAACTTTTTCCTTTTGTGACAGTTATAGGTATTAAAAAACGGGTTTGTATTCATATGGCGCGTGAATATGTTTTTTCACTTTTAAAAGAGATCAAATTTTTATTTAAGTTAAAAAAAATTTGTGAAGTGAAATAATGCGTCCTGTTTTTAACTTACTTTTTTAGACTTCCATAAAACGCCATATTCATAGTTAATCAACTAGAGCAAAAAAAAAAGGAACATACAATAAGTTGTAATCAAATCGGATGCATCTAAAATAATTTAGGTCACTTTATATATCCTTAGTTATAGTCAATTTATTTTTTTACCACCCGCTTCGGTGGCCACATGATCTAAGGCGTCACTACCGCAGTAGACTAGATTGACGAAGATGGGGGAATCAAGGTTCGAATCTTTGTTGCGTATACTGAGGGTGATTTTTACAAAATGTATTTTCAATCTCCCTTAAAGCAACAATCGGTAATTTCTTCTAAAAATAACCTTCCTCAAACCTAAAGCCATTAGCGTAATTAAAAGGCTATAAGCGTACAATCCAAACGGTTAGAAAAAAAGGGGTGCTAAACAATATCTTAAGGTGTAATGGAAGAGAACGCGAGAAAAGGCCAGTGTTTTTGGAGTATTTATCGCCAAAATAAATAAATTATTGCTCCAGTACAGACACAGAATTTAATTTTCTTTAAATGTTGATATCAAACGTTCCTGAATATCTGTCAAGAGCATGGTGGCATTATCTAACAAACTTTTTAAATGAAGAGAAAAAGTTGTCGTAAAATTCCAGAACACCTTTGACAAATATTCAAGAAATTTTGAGGTCACCATGTGAATAAAATTAAATTCTATGTTTGTACTGAATCCATATTTTATTTATTTTGGCCAAGAAAAAGTTTTCGCCATAAATACTGCAAAAACACTGTATTTTTCTCGCGTTCCTTCCATTCCACCTTAATATCAGATCACACATTTACTTGTCTCAATAGATGCGTCCTCATTAGTCGTTGAATTTACTGCTATCACAAGGCCATATCGATTTTCATAAGGGTGGGATTGTGGGGGTCGTACATTTGGTGGCTCTTGGTGAAGTTATCCAACTGGAGATATCAATAATATTTTTAGCTTGAATCTCTCTCTAAAAAAGTTTTAAAAAATATAATCGCTATGGATAATAAAATACTACGATAAGCTTCTAGTATAGGCGTTGAGGAGGGTTATATAAAATACGTTACTAACAATTTTTTTTTATTATATTGCACTACGTCCTACTACCCGTTTGGATTATACGCTTAAGTACTAATTATGCTAATGGGTTGTGAATTGGGAAGGTTGAATTTAGAGAAAGTGAACCCACATTTGCGTGGAGGGAAAGTTGAAAACCATTTAGGAAAAATCCACCCCCAAGTTCACCCGACCGAGATTCGAACCTCGATCTCCTCATCCTCACGGCAGTAGAGCTCAACACGACTAGCGCGTTAGCTAACAACGCCACCGAGGTGGGTCATACTAAAAACTTTGGACAAGAAGGGGAGGGGGCTGAACCCCAAATTACCCCACGTTGATACGGGCCTGTATTGATCAAGTATCTCAAACTTTACTTTGTGCCCAAATTTAGCTTTCTGTTTCAACTATTGAATCAACAACTTAAAGGAACTAAATTATGCATGCCTTGATAAATACTATCTGGCCCATTTGTCGCATTACGCGCTAACTTTGCAATGACAGCTATTCACTGTAAATTTTAGCTTATGTATTTAACTATATATATATATACATGTAGTCCTATATGTATATGCATATGTACATTAGTGTACAAATATATATATATGCAAATATATTAACATATATGATATAAGTATAATATATGTAAATATATATATATTTACATGTACTTATAAAATACGTGTAAATATATGCATATATATGTATATGTTTACTCATATATATGTATATATGTACTTATATGTATATATTTACTCATATATGAATATATTTACGCATATATATATTCCTATTCTAATAAAAAACCAAATTAAAAAATATTACTCTGGCTTTGTTTTAAATCTAAATGTTTGGGCACATCCAAGCTGTTACCTTCATTAAATATAGTATAAAAACATAAATATCTGTTTGGAAGAATTCTGGAAACCTCTATCCAAAGGAATCTCTTAACTTTTTAAGTGTCTTTCTAACAATTCCCCATTTATTTTTTGCATATCCCAGGTGCGTAATTTTTATTATTTTTTTTAAATTATTAAAATTTGTTTGTTAGGGATCTTAGAACCATTGTAGGAAAAGATAGATTATCGGTTTAAATATATAAGTAGTTAGACAGTTTTATGCACATTACTGTTGCGTGGAGCTCATTTTAGAACCTTGCGTGAGTGTATAAAAAAGCAATCCTCTAAGAGCTAGTAGGGGATGTGTTAGTGTCATGATGATATATCGTACTGTGTATTGACATGGTAAGTTTATTCTCCTCAAACGCTTCCTACTTTATAGCCTCCGAATATAACTCTAACGAAATTCGCAAAAACTTACACGCATAAGCAAATAATTTGTCCAAAATGCTGCAGCACCAATTACTTAAATGATGTTAAGTCCTTTTTATTTCGTAATATTTTAGCAGCGGATCATAATGAAAAGAGTGGTAAGCATTAAAAAAGCCTCAAAATATTATATTTTATATTTAGCCAATTTAGGTATATCTTATTTGTGAGGGTTATTTAAATACAATCTAATTTAGTTACGATGTGAACATAATTTGGCAATACATGTGTTTACACTTTCGACACTACCTACACACTTTAGAGTAATAAAGTTCATTATTAAATATTTAATAAGCTTTTTGCGGTGGAATATATTCGAACAAAATGTTAATCAGAGGAATTTAACAAAATAAATATTGTTTTGAACTATCAACATATCCATATTTTTTCAGAATACAACTGACTTGATACATATTTAATAACTTCGATGAAAAAAATGTTGGGCTTGTTAATTAATAGAATTATAATCAAATACGTAAAAAAATTAAAATAATACAATGGCATATTCTATTTTGACTGTAGGATATTAACTATAGTGAAATAATTTATTTTATCCCAAAAAGTCAGCACTTGTAATAAATATAAGCTTATACGTTTATTTCTAATCACAACACGTTCCAAGCTAAGAGAGCAAAAGTAAAGTTATTTCAGTTAGTGTAACGTTTCTTGTCACATGGAACTCTCTTCAGATATTTAGCCTGGCCCGCTAAAGGTGGATTTACTTATTGTGGTAGCATGCCCGCAATAGTCTAATAGTTCCAAAGATACTTGGACGTCAACATTGCCTACTTCATCCACTAGGGCGCTACAGAAAATCCTGTAGCGCGATGAATTATCTGTGACCTACGTCAGAACATGTTCGGTGAGCTGTTATTTAGACAAATGAGACTAGTTTTGTGTCGGCTGTCCGGCGTTACGGTTTAGTCAGTGTGTGTTGGACTTGAACGCTTGTGCTGGGAAGACCTTCTGTCTCCGTTGGGAGTATTTGGTGCTAAAATTTAGTGGCAGAGGTAAGGTAGACCTTTTAATGTTATTTAATTACTATAATATATACTGTTTATTACAACTCTCAAAGTTGTTTTACTTTTCGTAATGTTTACAAATTTCAACAGTTCTAATGGGACTAAAATAAAATAATTTACCGGTCGTACAGGGTGAAAGCCACGTTGCGTAAGACAGTTTAATATTAAAAAAAACCTGTAATTTGATTAACTTAACTGTTATTTATGATCATAATTTTCTATCTAAACAGTGATATTTGACTAATTTGTGTCCATAATAGAAATATATGTGGCAATGTTTTGGGGAACAATATTTGATGTCAAAAATTTTGATTATCAATCAGTTATTACTATGGAGTATTATTAGATTGATCACCTATAATTTTTCCTAACTATCACTACATGTATGATAGATACATAATTGTGTCAGAATATTTTATTTGCACGCTACTTATTTTTAACTATTTACCTAAATGTCAGTTGTTATGCCTCGTGTGTTTAAATGGAAGCAATCACGATGCAGTTAACGTAACGTTGACTTGCAGTTAACTTAACGTAAGAGATGTCCTGGGAGGTTTTTTACTTTAAGTGAACGTTACTTGAAGGATATCACGTGATCTAGCCAGCCAATCATTATGTGAGTGAAGTCAACGGGGCTATTTAGTAACTCATTTGTTGGTTTTATGACCAATGTTTACTCTTTAGCTTAAGAGTGATCAGACATTGAAACAAAATAATTAAACTAAAATAGGAAATCTAAATTTATCAAAATATTTTGTAATATATATTTATTATATTGAGTGAAAACTGTAAACATTCACAGATTATTACTGTAAAACTAGAACAACTCACAGGTCATACTCGAAAATGAAGATGTTTGGCTCGAGTTGTTACGTTAAGTTGCGTGAATCGTGATCAAACCTACATTTAGTTAACTTTAAGTAAACGTTACGTTAAATTAACGTTAAGATGATCGTGATCCCGGCATGAGGCACTCACGAGTGAAGTTTTGCTGAGTCGCATACCAACTTGGATACCCCTGAGGTTCCGCGTGGAACGTATGGTCGCGCGTGTCTGATAAGTGATACATTAGATTTTTTTTTAAACTTAACTTCAAGGATGCTGACATATGAAAATTGACTTTAGGTGAAACTATCTAAGGAAGTAACCTCTAGTGACTGTCGTCGAACCCCTGTGACTCCTGTGCCTACTGTAGGCAGTGTTAGCTTTAACTTATACGTGCACATTAATCTGGTTCTTTCAGCAAAGCGGCCACTCGCAGCTCACAATTTTTTTTACATATCGTAACCTGTATTTGTATCTTGTGGTTAATATTATCAATATTATAGCTCTTAAGGATGATGGGTTATAGAGTGTTGATTTAGTTATTATTATTATTATTATTATTATTATGTTAAGCCTTCAGGCTAATGGAAATCCCTTTCAACCAAAATATGGGCTCTCAACGTTTTATATTTATTTAATTTGAAGTCATTTTTGCTAAGTGTTAAATTTAAGTGAAAGCTCTATGAGCGTTGCCCATTAGACTTGTGTATCAGATCAATACTCATACCGTTTTGAAGTTGCTTAGAACTACTTTCATGTGTGTAGTAAAATTTGAGTTTCCCTTGATTAATTTTGAATTTCCTTCTAATTACTTAAGGATTAAAGCTACCGATATTGTTAATTTATAGAGTGGCTGAAGATGGATACTTAATAATGGCTGGGAGAATACCTGACCAGAGGAGTAAACTTATAATACAATATATTATACAATATATAATTATTCTAATATTCTTTTTTTTTTTTAGATATTCCTAACTTATATGAGTCATTTTAATGTGAATTATTACAGTAACACTCGGGAAACATTTTCATGGTTTGTATAAACTTTAGTCTTCATTGTTTAATAGCAGGTTTTGCAGATTCGATCATGGTAAACATATGAAGACCTATGAGTGTAATATTTATTGGTGGTTTAAGTAAAGGGCTGAAGTTGATCCCTGTCCGACCGGTCACTTATCAATCTAGGTCTGCCTTACTAGGGGTAGTGTTGATACTCAAACTTACATCTTGCGAATGAACGAATTCCTCGTTATAGTTCATGTTCACTACCGCCAAAGAGCTAGCGCCCAACGATCAAAACTCTCCTGGGTCGACCTTGAATTTAGTGCGACCATTGCCAAAAGCTCCACGAACTCACCCTTCTCCACTGCTGCAACCCGGGATTGTCATATGAGAGATCCAACATCTTAGCTCAGATAGTAGCGTGTCTGCCTATTGAGCTAAGGGTCCTGGTTTCAATTCCCTACATGGCCGAAAAACTTCATTAGTGAATTGATTTGATGAATTAACGGCCGAGGATTAGGTCTTGTGTCTGTTCTAGATTTAAGTTAGTTTATAAATCGTGTGTTGGTTATAATTAGTCAGTTTAAAAAGTGATATTTTTTGCTAGGCCCCTCATCCTACTACCCGGTCGGGGTGTACGCCTAAAAAAGTGACGTTAAATATCTTAAATAATATTCAGTGTAAATACTCCTACAGATTGTAGGAGGTGAAATTACAAGTATTTTCGTTTCCCACTTGTATTTCAACTTGGGGTTGGCGACGGCAAATGGTGGTGCCACAAGACGTCCAAGTTGGCGCTGTATGCCCCTAGGGGGTTGGGAACTTATCATTCTTCAGCATATAACAGGAGTGTACTGTACATTATGACTAATAAAAGGGATTGAACTACTTGACTACAGGTAAGGAATTGCTGATTTTTTGACGGTATATTGGTTGATGGCCCTGAAAAAGCCTAATATTGAGAGAGCAGAAGCATCTCGACTCAAAAAAGTGGATTCGCTTCTTATTGGGAGCTACGGACGGGCAGTAGGACATATGTATGAAGAGTGGTATCCACCTTGGTTGATACATAAGTTGCAGTGACGGGCCACTGAATGTCTGACACGCTCAAAATGTGAGGCGTATTACGTGAATACAGCGCCAAATTTAACGTCTCGTCGCGTCGCCATTTGGCGTCGCCGATCCCAGCTTTACTGAGTGTAAATACTTGTACCTTCACTACCTACAGCCTGTGTAAATAACATCGATATCTGAATAGTCCTGTATATGTAAACACATTTTCGTCAGAGCCTTCCAAAATAAAAATAAAGTGTGTACATAAGATTTGCTTCCTTTTTATATTCAAACCAAATAACAAGATAAGTCATTGGGCTTGACGAAGGAAGTATCACCTGAAATGAGATTCATATTTCTCACTTTGTAACACGGGATTTGAATGAACTTTAAAAAAAAAAACTCCTACCGTTTCCTACATTCTTTCCTGTCGTCTTTTTTCCACCCAGACACGCTTATCTCCGTCTAGCTAGGCGTTGCGGGGACAGACGAGGGGGGAAAGGGGTTGTTAAAATATTCATGAAGACCGGGGCTGGCTGGTTTGAAGACAATCGCCAAAGCAATGGGAGGAGAAGAGGTCTTATCCGCTGTAGTGTTGGCAGACAAATTATCACCTCGTACTCCTCGTGGCATGCGGGTAAAATACATTTGAGGAGTAAGCGAGGATTCCCTCCTCTCCTCTAATATCCATCCAATGGAGAGAGAAAAGAGAGGAAAGATGAAAAGGTGGACATCGCTTACTGTGGATTTGCACGTTCGCCGAAAAACAAGCGCGGAACAGAAACGTGGTCACGTGACGAGCTATAAGCCAATCACAAGATTTCCGCCTCATCGGCGCGAGCTGTCCTGCTAAAGTTCAACTAATCTCTACTTTGTCCGCTCTGTCCAAGATGTTCAGCACTGGAAAGCCAATCAAATCTCAAAACTATCTATCTCAAATCAGTGGGTATGCGCATTTGACAACGCACGCGCTCTGCAGCCAGAAGCTAGCAGACAACTTCGTTGGCCGTTGTGAGGAGATTTTGAAATAACCGGTTAATGTAAAACGTGTGTATCGATGTATTGAATTGTGCTAAGACACAGCGTTATAATTTGAAAACATCCATCGGGAGAATGATTTAAGATATATGTTTATCCACTAGAAAATAAAATATGTTGATAATCATCTGTTTTAAGTTAGCACTGCAATGCATCATGTGTCAACATATAGCGTGTGAATTGCTGCGCCGCTCAAGCAGTTTCTGCTTTCTATTTTCTGCGAACGTATGAATCAAGCTTTACCCATACTGCAATAGAGTTCAATCTACAAACATACGAGTGTTGAAAATATTGACATGCATGAGCACAAAGTGAATAATTAAAGTAAAACGAACATTAACTTTTATATCCCAGTTTAGAAGCTTTAAATTGACAATGGGAAAATTAATGGACACAAGGCCGTCCTCTTGGTAGAGGGATCAGAACCCCTGGCTATTGATCTAGAGGTCCCGAGTTTGATTCAAGCTCCACTATAGGCATATATTTTTTTACATCCACTACTGTTTCCAGCCAGTCAGTTTTTTTATTCAAGCCATATATTTTCCACTAACGGCTTGCTAGGCCTGTCGTAGCTTCATATCCCTTATAATCTGACTTAAGACTAGGAAAGGCACAACATCCAGTCCAAGGACGTTAATTCCTCACTTTAAAATTGTGAACCCATATTTCCTCAATGCTAAATGTTTTGACCATGCCAGGAATCGAACCCGAGACCCTTACCAATTGAGGTAAGGTGTCGGACAGGTAGTAAGTAATACGCGGTGCTAAAAAAGGATGAGTGAGACACTAGACTAGAATGGAAGAAAAAAAAGAGCTAGTCTCCTCCAGACCCCTAACTAACCCTCTTAGGAGATGGCACGAAGGTAACGCGACTATGACATAGCAGGAGGAGCAAATGGAACAGTCTTGTTGTGTTGTGTGATTAACTTGTGGGGGGGGGTGGAGTGTGATGGGATGAGGCACCTGCACTTGGGGGAAATAATTCAACACGTCATGAATACCACTAACAGTAACAGTAATAATAGTAGATCGGGATATAGTGGCGCGCGCTCTCCCCCCCTAGAGGAATTTAATATTGGCGGACGTGTCTTCCAACTTTGGCTGACCCGGTATGTCTTATATCCTTTGTGGCCTGCTTTATCGTTCTACTTCCTCGTACGGTTGCAAATATTTGTATTTAATTGTTGTTTTTGAAGGATGGAATGTCTCTAGCTATTTCCTTATTATGAAATCTTTGGTATCACTCGTACGTAGAGAGTTTCCTAGAACTGATAAATTGAGAGAGGTCAAGCGTGTCTCTGGAGAACCCTGGTTCAAATCCGGGTGGCACTGACGAAGATGCTACAGTATTTGTATATGGGTTGATACCGTTGTAATATTAATAAGTGTAGTTCAATATCCACAAAAACGGCTTTTTAAAAAGTTTTTTTTTTTGCAGTCAAAATAGTTAAAATATGACTACATATATTATTAGTGTTATTTTATTGTTATTGATCATATATGTCAAAAGCGTCATCTTAAGCTCAGATTATTTCAAGTATGAATACAAGAAAGTAGATCTAGAAAAAAATTATCTTACTTACATGTAAGGCCCTTCCTAGATAAACTGGACTGTAACTAGGCGCTAGGCCTTGTCATGCTTTATCAAGCTGCTGTCCCTAGTTGAGAGTTTGTAAGGCATGTTTCGAGTTGACACAGTCAGGGCTGTTCAGAAGAATTGGCAGAGAAAATGGATAAAATATATGCCCTATCTCAACTGACCGCTCTTCGATGGGCCCCCAAGAACCTAAACATCTATTTTTTTTTTAATAGGAAAGATTATTTACACGGGTACTAAACACACGCAAATAAAATACTGATTGCTGAATTTACGAACACGGATATTTTAAAGCTGATGAGCGTTGTAAAGGTAAGGCTAATGTAGCTTGATATTGAAAAATAAAAACCATTTATCTTTCTTTTCTTCAGCTACGCTCGGTTTACCCTAAAAGGTCAAATTATTACTCTGAAAGATTACAATTAATTATTTAATGTGAAAGGGCCCTTTTATATTTCATTGCCACAGGCCCCATTAAACCTTTGGGTGACCCTGGATATAATAGTACGTGTGTTTGCAAGGAGAGAGCTAAACAAAACACATTAAATTAACACTTAATAGCTAACGACTCCCTGGGAGTCTTATGAAAGTCTATGCTTTCATTCTGACGTTACTGTTGGCAAACATGATGCGATTAATAGAATATATCTCCAGGGTGGTCACAAAATCTCTGAAAGAAAATTCCCTTAATTTTTCCTGGTACAAAAATCTGAATTTATCTAACTAAAACCCAAGTTTGGATTTACGGTATAAAAGTGTCAATTTTTTTTTATCAAAACTCCATTTTTACAAATAATTAAAACACCCTCAAAATTTAATCTACTTTGACTTAGTTGGAAACATTGTTTGAATAGGATGCAATTAAGATATTTATCTTCCCTAGATAGTTAAATAAACTATTTTCCCTAATCGATTAAGAAACTCCCCGACATTTACCTGATTTTCTTAGCAGCTTGAAATTCCTTGACTTTACCAGGTTTTCCATATTTTCCTTGACTGTGGTCGCCCTAATCTCACATCAGAATAACTGATAAATTATGTGTATTTATACCGCATCTTACTACCTGTTCAACTTTTACACATATGTACTAATTATACTAATGAGCTAGAGATGGAGAAGGCTAAATTTAGAGGAAGTGTACCCGAATTTGCGTGGAGGTGGAGTGGAAAATCATTGAGGAAAAACTACCGGACCGGGATTCGAACCTCGATCTCCCTGTCATTGTCAGTCTATCTATGGAAGGAGTGACACCTTAGACCACCGATGTATATGATATACTAGATTAATCTCGAACCAGTAAAACGAGTCGGCATGTTGTGGTGCGCCAGAAGGGAGCGCAAGTATTTATACAGTTTTTATAGAAAATAAATTTTTTGACAAAAATAAATCAAATATTTCTTCAGTAGCAACATAGAGTTTAGTTTTCTGCACATGCTAATATCAACAGATCTTGAATATCTGTCAAGGGTGTCCTGGAATTTTGTCAAAACTTTCTCCTTAATGAAAAAGTTTTGACAAAATTCCAGGACAACCTTGAGAGATATTCAATTTTGTCAAAACTTTTTCATTAAGGAGAAAGTTTTGACAAACTACTATCTATTATAGTTTTTTTCCAAGCACCGGGTGTGTATTTTATTTTTTATTGGCTAAACATATAGGCTATATTAGATCATTGTCACCTCTCCGTCATTGTAAAACAAAACTGCGCGAGCTTTACGTTTAGTCCTCATGCCCACCAATGTGGATATTTAATTCCTATTACAAAAATAAAGGGATGTAATTTGAAAGGAAAGTGAAATCAAAGAATCGGTTTGTTTTGTTTATCATACTGATATGTTTGATTGAAAAAACCATAACTAGGCTTACAAGGCATTCAATTCCCCCTCTTATTCGCTTTATTTCTACCTTCCATCATTTTCCCGCTTTAATTTTTCTTTCTTCTTAAGTCAACAACCCGAAGGTTGGTTTGATGTGATTTCTAACCGTCCGGAGCTGGGCACGCACTTTGCCTTTCGGCAGGTTAGTGCTACCCGCATCATCTGGGAGAAAGTCCATGTAATAAATTAATTCAGGAAGTGTGGGGGGTAATCCTGTTGCCTTCCACATTTAAATTTTATGAGCGAGCGTAAAAGAACCTACCAATTTTGCCGGGAAATGTATGTTCACATACCTTCCAGTTTTTTTTTTTTACAAACCACAATATTCAAGGGACCGACGGCTTTAATTCCCCTCAAGATAAAATCCATTGACCTAGGCTGGGTTTGAACCCACCATCATCAACACCTGAGGTGAACACTTTACCCCAAGACCACCGAGGTTGACTTACTTATTCTCTATATTTATTTCTATTCCCCTCTTTATATCTATCGATATATATTTGTAAACTAAGCAAGTATCAGGAAATAGTGATTTGAAGGTTCCCCGAAATAACTAGTAAAACACATAATTAAACTTTTCTCACAAGATTGTTTTTGGAACCGGTAGAAAACTGAGTCGGTAAACCGATCACGTAATTGCACTCTACTATTAACAATAGACCCCGAAGCCACTTGAAAGGAACGGAAAGGGGGGGGAGTAATTCTAAGGGACCCTCCCACCCCACCCCATCACTTAACCTTCAAAACCTACCCTCTAACCCCGAACCCCCTTTCCTTACACGTGGGGTGAGTTGGTTGGCATGGCAGGAGGGGAGGGGTGGGGTTGAGGGGTGGCGACTGACCCCTTGGTGATTACCACTCTACACGCAACGTCACGTGACTAACACATACATACATACATACATACATACCCACACACACACGTTTACCATTTGCATACAAATTGAATCACACGCGTATTTCGGCAAAGTGTCCGGTGTAATAACATGTCGGACAGACGCAAACATTGGTATTAGCTGTAATCTTTATTAAACTCGTTACGTACACATCTAAGCGTTGTACAAGTCTCATTATGTAAAAAAAAAAAACACTTCGATACATTGTATATCGTTGTGTGTGTATGTTAAAAAGGGGAAAAAGGGGATAATTCATGAATAGTCTACTCTAAATACACCTTTTTTTTTTAACGGTTGATGATCAAAATTAATTTAAAATAGTGGTTTTGATAGCTAGAGTTTTTTGGTTACTTTTAATTTAGTTAATAATGTGTTGACTTTGGTTGAGTCACGTCTAGAAGAGCAATCAACTGTCCTGTTGTAAAATACGTTGCTGGCAACTTAATTAAATTAATTCCTTGACCAGCCAAAGTTACACGAGGTGTTGGTAGTGGGGTACCTGATTCTAACCCACGCCACGCCTAAGGGTTCTTTTTTGTCGAATGACTGTGAGATTTTCCAACTATTTAAAGATGTATCGTTGTAGTTCCTTACAATTCATACATTTTATCTTATCTTGCTCTGGATGTTTAAGTTTCTTTTGGTCAAATGTAATACCTGAGAAAGAGTAAGGATGAATAAATTATTATTAATATTATTATTAGTATTAGTATTATTATTATTATTATTATTATTATTATTTAGCACCCCGTCTTATTACCCGTTCGGATTATACGCTTAAGTACTAATTACGCTTATGGGTTAGGGATTGGTAAGGTTGAATCTTTTTAGAGGAAGTGAACCCGCACTTGCGTGGAGGGAGAGTGGAAAACCATTTAGTAAAAGCCACCCCCTAGTTCACCCGACTGAAATTCGATACTCGATCTCCCCGTCCTCAGCAGTCTAGCTCAACACGAACCTAGCGCGTTAGCCAACTACGCCACCAAGGTGATTAAATGAATAAATGGGATGACAAAAGTTGTAAATACTTTCTTTGTGTGAAATTCGAATCTTAACGAAAATCGGTATTCTAGCTTCAAATGATTTTTTCTTTCAAAATACAAACTTACAGTTTCTTTATAATATAAAACATTTCCCAGATAACTGATATTAACAAAATATTTAAAGTAATTTAAAAATCTTTTTCATATACGAGTTATCAGTAAATTACCTTTAATTTTATAACTACCCGCCTCGGTGGCGTAGTTGTCTAACGCGCCAGTCGTGTTAAGCCTGACCACCAAGGATGGGGAGATCGAGGTTCGAATCTCGGTTGGGTGAACTGGGGTGTTTTTTCCTAAATGGCTTTCCACTCTCCCTCCACGCAAATGCGGGTTCACTTCCTCTAAATTCAACCTGCTCAATTCCTAATCCATTAGTGTAATTAGTACTTAAGCGTATAACCCGAACGGTTATTAAGACGCGGTGCTAAATAATAATATTAAATTTTATAATTATAATCACGATTTGGGCCCTGGATGTGACAATACTATAAGTTAGATATCCAGTTTGAATTAGATCCATTAACCATTTTGGCCGTAGTCCTTAGTACAGACATACACATATATACATATGCAGACAGACAGAAATAATTTAAAACATTTTTTTTTGTTCGGGGGCACATAATAAACGTCACGATCCATTATAAACTTGAAGTTTGATGCCAGAAATTTATGTTACACAACGAGTAACATACATTCACTTCCAGTTCACCTCAAAATTATTCTTTCAAGAAAAACAGTTATATCTTAGAAAAAATATTAGTTGGCGGAGGTTAGTTAAAGTTTTCACTACCGTAGTATGCCCTACATTTTGGATTTTGACTTCTTTAAACAACATAACGAGTTTAGTATCAAATTGATATTTGTGTTGTAATGTTTAGTATAATGTATAGTATATTGACGAAAATTTCTCATATAAGATTATTTTCCCTGATGAATCAATATTTTGCATCAGTAGTAGGATTATTTTGGCAAAATGGCCGAGCTGGAAGACTCCATCCCTCCCCTCCCACCCTATATACATTTTTTTAAATCGAGAGTTTATAACGTCTTAATTAATTAAAAAGATAATGTTAATAAATATACCCACATTTTCGAGGGGGTAGGAGAACCATAGGAATAAATTACAATGGGAAAACATCCCCTTTAGAAGGGATGGCAAATCTATGGTATACGTGCCAATGGGTGTCACGCTGACATGGACAAAAATAAACATATAATAAAACTTTAACCAACGTCGTAGATTTTTTTTTACTTCAACAGTATTTCTACAGCCTTGAATGTGTTACTTTCAATGTTTTTATTTAAGTTACTGACATTTTCTAATATATTTTGACAAGTGAATACATTTTCCTTCTTTAATATTCAAGTTTTATTAAAATATTTACAGCTTGATTTTAAGTCACTCATTATATTTCATAATAGGCCTATTCAACAAGTTTTGAATGTAAATACTCATAAAAAACCGTAAATAATAGATGGCCCAATAGATCGGTTCAAAATGCAGAGAATACTTAAGTGGCACACTGTTCGGAAAGTTATCGCCATCCCTGCCCTATAGCTCCCCATCACCTGAAAATCAATCTATTGCGAGGGTGACGCCTTAAACCACGTGGTAAACGATGAATTTAGGAGGAATTAACAAGCATATGCGTGAGAGATCTCGTTTGAACGTTCGGTGTGAACTTTTGAAATAGTGATAATACATTTTTTATCTGGACTTAGATAGCTAAGGGGTCCTTTAAATAATACACTTTAATATTTTATGGTTGTCTGAAGTGGGGCAAAGGTTACCAACACCGGTGGAAAACTAGATAAAGGCTTGCATCGAATTTGATGTGACTTTACCACTTTACACAAAATAATACCAACACAACACATGTTTGTTTTAATTTGATTTCTTTCGTGTATCGCATCTCCCTACTCGTTTGGGGGCTATCCTCATCACATTAACGTTGTAAACAAATAAAGATAAAGATGAAATAAAGCCGTACTTTCTTGAAGGGAGACCCACTACCCTTGCTACCCCAGGTCGGAATTCGAACCACAACCCTCCCCTCACCGGTTAACTAGACCGGACGAGCTTCACGTTTAATTCGCGTGCCACTCACATCAGTGGCCGAACGTTTTAAGGCGTCACTCTCATGTTTTGACTGGCCTGCTGATGACGGGGAGACCTGTCTTCGAATCCCGGTCGAGTCTAGTAAGGGTGAATTTCCTAAATGGTTTCCCCACTCTCCTTCCACGCAAGTACAAATAGGTTACCTCTAAAATGCTTCCTTTCCCCTCCCTGCCCTATTGTAGTAAATATGCTTATAAACTGAATGGGTAGTAAGACACGATGACAAAATAAAGTTTTTATTGATATTTAATATCAAATATAATTATTGTTTTAAATGGCAACAAATCAAATAAATATTATTTTAAATATATCCTTTAATCTGAGAAGGTTGTTTATTTCCTATTTATAACCCTCAGTAAATCGCCCCCTCTTCCTAGTATTCGCTAACGAGACAGGACATGTGCTCTATTTTTATTGAAGTGGTGTGTAGCAGTTCTCTCATTGGGTCCCAGGTCTATCACGAAAGAGGGGCTGACACGCCAGCGAGGTCAGCGGGCGACGCTAATATCATTTTCAATAGCTCATTAAACTTTGGGAACATAAAAAAAAAAATGTGGGTGTGGGTGTGGGTGGAATGAAGAATCAGTCAACGCAAGCTGCCACTTCAGGCATACCCCTGTGCCATAAAAAAAGAGGGTGAAAGTGTGAAATAAATACAATGGGTGTAGGCCTGTGAGCTAGAGATTTGGCCAGAACCCCCGAAATTTATGGTAAAAAAAACACAAATATAAACAGCTGCTTGTGTCTAAAAATAAAAAAAGCTATTTTTTAATTTAATGATGTAAACACCTACAAAAACACGTGGATTGAATAATGAGAAGATATATTTTTTATTTTGACAATTTTGTTGTTGTTGAATGGTTCAACAAAAATTATCATTTCTTGCTAAGTTATACCTATAGTTTATTTATCTATACTATACCTCAGTTTTAGCTTATGTGGTGCTGACTGACAGATCACAGCTGACTTCTGACGGCTTTGAAAAGCTACCAGACCAAATTATGTATCCCTACGCCGAACCATATGATCTGCAAAAAACATGTCTTTAGCAGTTGTCACTTCTGACAGTCAAAATTTAGGTATATACCTAAATGTTGACTGTCAGAAGTCAGCTGTGAACTGTCAGTCAGCACCACATAAGCTAAAACTGAGGTATACTTGGTTGATATGTTTTTACTCTAACCTTTTTTTATTAATCAGGTCTAAAGAAAATCCCACTTCTCGTCGATGTATAGACCCTCCATGGAAATTGTTTGACAATAAATTAGAGTTTCGTTTTTAATAAAAATTTATTATATAAAATAGTTTTGTATGGTCTTTAGTTTTGTACAAAAACAAAAACAATGAAAGGGATTTATACTTCCGATTTTTCCAAGTATTTAATACCGATATCTACCCTAATTTATTATGTAAGATATACGACAGCCAGAGAGAAAAAACCAAAACGCAGGTCATAAGCGCTTACTTAGTTTCTCTGAGTCATTGAGGTTTTTCCTAAGTGGTAGATTGTTCAGTTGCTGGTTGCCGGATTGATTCTGGGCAAAAGCCAATTTTTTAATTTTTACTTTAATTAGATTTGTTTCCTTTTAATGAGTGGTGAATTTAAGATTGCTTAGCCTGGGATTTTAATATTAGTAGATTCAACGGAAGATTTATTAATGGTTTAATCTAACAGATAAGGTTGTGGAGTGAGAATTAAATTAAATGCACCAGAATTTTAGTAAAAGGAAAAGATTCCTAGTTGAAATACTTCATGAAATGTCACATTTATAATTTATAGCCCCGATTGGATCTAATTGTGGTGTTTATTCCATATTAAAGTTGGGTGAGGTAAGACATTTAATAAGAACACTTAAAATACAACATGAGAGAGCTCCTGAATCAATTATAAAACTATTAAAATGCATTAAGAGTTTAAATGACATGAGCATGTGACGATCCTGGACATCACAATAATAAGAGGTTTTAGTAATAGGTCAAAGTTCACATTCTTGGTTTGCGTGTACAAGTGCCATGTTTAGACTTAAAATATTTAGTCATAATTCAATTAATCTTAGATATACACTTAGTTATCTTGGTTAAAAAACGCTTCGAAAATATAATACTTTTGGATTTTTTATACCAACTTGTATAATCTATAACCTTCGTGAATCATTAGCTTCTCTACTCTTTAATGTTAATCATCTTAATATATCTATATTATATTATTGTAATTAAATCAGTTAGCTTAGCTCTGATATATCTAATTTAATGTTTACTTTTAACACCAATATTTGGAACACGTAAGGCTGTCAGTAGGTTCACCTATATTAGTAAGGAGAGAAGACGGGAAACCTACAGTGAACAATCGTATGTGAGAACCACCTGGCCATGATTCGAACCTAAACTCTCCATCACTGGAAATAAAAGCTGTATTGAGCCTGGAACCATTGAATAGCCTGTTTTTGGTAATCTAATATTATTATTATTATCACCACGTCTTACTACCTGTTCAGGTTATACGCACTTAAGCTAATGTGTAATGGTAGGGTGATTGTGAGATGAAATGGAGGACCTACAGTTTAACGTGGGATCCGAACC
>CABFWO010000181.1:0-34672 GCA_902155825.1 Timema genevievae
GTACGAATGTGCATAATGGGTTAGTAATGAAGAAGATTGAATGTAAATTATGTGTATCCGCATTTGCGTGGAGTCAGAAGGAATAATCATTTATTTTAAAATTTTACCTTATTTCCCCCTCCTTAAACCTTGGATGCAAACCATCACCCTGGCTCCTGACCTAAAGGTTCCGGGCCCAATTCCCGGTGAGTACAGGGGGATTAATTTTTTTCGAAAGGAGAATAATTCACATGGTCACCAGTGTTTGGTTAATTAGGCTTAGGTTAGGTTAAGCTCTTTATAAGCTTTTCTCCGTAATATTCACCATCATCTCATCTCATCGGGACATGGAAAGAGCCTCCACAGAAAGGATGTACGATTAGTACATTCGGGCTTCCCCTGGGCAGAGGTACATTAGTACGGGCTAATCTTTCTACTACTGGGCTACAGATTTACGTAGTCCAGACACGCCATTATTATTATTATTATTATTATTATTATTATTATTATTATTATTATTATTATTATTATTATTAAAGCTACAGATTTAAATATGCGTACAACTCAAACGCGAAATAAGAATCTGAACAACAAAGCCCATAATTAAAACATTAAATGGTTCTAGATGTGTTGTAGGTCTTACATCTGTTTATATTGATGCATAAAAAATTAAAAGCTTTTGAAATTATTAAAAACTTAATATGGTTTATTATTAATTACAAGATTGAAATTCACCAATTAATAACCAAGCCTTGATCTAATTTTAAGATGTAAAAAATATACTACTATCATAGTTTGAGAACTAAATTTGATTTAAAATTTAAAACTAATTTTTAAAACTACTCGAATATATTTGTATTCATATAAGTCATTTACTTTTAAGCAAAATTTAATTGATAATACATTTTATTTCACTGAAAGTGTGTGTATATATATATATATATAGACAAATGCTTTATTTTTAAGTAATAAAGTAGGCTTAATTCACTTATATTTTTAATCTGAAGCCTACTACTAGATTCCTCTCCACACTGGGACACATGTGTCATTAATTGCCAACAAACTGGGTGGCGTTTTATTATTATTCTATTATTTAAAATTGACTCAAGTGATGAGGAACTATTGCTTCTAGATCATCTAAATCAAAATATGGAGGAGGAAAATGAGGAAAAAAACGCTTACATGCACATCCTTTGTTAGGGGATCGGCTGGAGAAAGAAATGTTCTGCAAACTATTTGACTATTTGAGGCATCCCAAATTACAGGATGACTTTACACTTCACTTATACAACATTCTGTATTAATTAAATCTAAACTCATGGGTAGACACAATGTAAAGAGGTTAGAAGGTAGTGCCAGATGGAGAAAGGCATCTGATTGGCTGAACGTGTGACGTCACCCACTACACAAGACAGCGCGTGACGTCACTCGGTATACAACACAGCGCGTGACGTCACTCTCTACACAAGCCTGTGCGTGACGTCACTCAGTACACAAGACAGTGCGTGACGTCACTCAGTACACAATACAGCAATGTGAAGAGAATAGTGGCTTACACAAGCCAGCCGTTACATATACAAAGCTATATGGAAGACAAACTAAGTTGTTAATAATCCGGTCACATTTTGGAAATTTAAATATTAAATAAACCTTTAAAATCCACACCAATGTTAAATTAACATCATTACTTTACTTATTTAAAAAATATATATATGTTTGGTTGTTTTAGTATTATAATATAACTTCTGCGTACTAGGTGACGTAAGCAATGTTATTAAATTCCTTAAAGGGGTACTACCATTTGATTCTCTTTACCTTGGATGAATATATAAAAACAGCAGTGTGCTAGACTTTATATTAACAACTGACTGATTGCTTGTCGGTAGTCAGTAGAACTACACAAATTGTTCGAAACATGTGTCCAAATGTGAAAATATCCTTAGGAAACAATACTTTTAGTTGAAAAATACTAGGCTAAACCCTAATTATGGAATGCTTAGTTTTTTGGGACGTGGTGAGTAGGAGTTAAAATGCTACCAGACATGTTACTTTAATTTAATAAATATGGTGTATCCGTAGTTTATTACTGTTACAGAAATTTAAAATTAAAATGTGTAGTAAATGTACAAAACAATTGTATGGTTGCCATCATGTTGTATAGTATACAAAAACAAAATTGGGGGAAGGGGAGGGGGGGGGGGCGTCAATTTTCATGGTCATGTTAGAAATAAGAAACTTACGGAAATTTGGTACTAAACCCCACATTTAAGTAGCAATCTAACTGATTTAAACACAACTATAATATTACTGTCAATTTAAAGTAGTATTTTGATCATCTCTTAAACTTACTTTAATGGCCGAATGGTCTAAGGCGTCATTATTGCAATAGACTAGCCTCAAAATTACCGAGAGATCGGAGACCGAATCCCGGTTGGGTATAATGAGGGTGATTTTTTCTAAGGGGTTTTCCACTTTCCCTGCACGCAAATGTAGGTATACTGTCTTTGAATTAGACCTAACTTATCCCTAACACCTTAGCGTAATTAATATTTATGTGCACAGCCCAAACGGGTAGCAACACGAGGTACTAAAAATAATCTCTTAACATGATAATTCTAGATTGGTAGACTCAGAGTAATGTTCTTAAATAATTCATATTATAAGCATGTCGGTTCCTTTTTCCTGATAACTTATTACAATTATTATTTTTTAGCAAGGATGGTAGTATATCATAGTAGTGATATCATAGATCAAATCAGTTTATAAATCACGTTCTGATTAGTACTTGTGTTTAGAATATGTGCTTTGAACGTAAATTATTAAAAAACAATCTTCACAAAATTAATAGATTATTTCCTTAAATGAAGATGTTAAAATAATCTTAGGCTGTTTTTTAAAAAAATAGCCTCCTCTTGATTGTATTTCTGTATATTTAAAGAATTAGTACTTAAAAGAACAAAAAAAAAATCTAGTTGCAAGAAAAAAAATATTTTTCTCGTGTCTCTTTGTTGAAAACATTCTTAGCACCTGGTACGAATCTACAACACTCAGATACTCTCTTTTTTTCAGACACAAAGAAGCTTACGAAATCCCACAATGTATATTTTAAAAAAAGTCGTAAAAGATAAGGCAAAACTTCGTTGTGTGTTTACAGACTTGAAAACAAGCTACTTAAAACAAATAATGCATGACCTCATGCAAAATGTATCCAGTTACACACCAAAATTCGGTGGGGAAATTTTTTGTTCTTATTGTGACTTTAAAATCTTAATACTTTGGTTTTTATAACCTTCTCTTTATTGAAGAATTCCTAATAATTTCGTAAATATTTTTCTTTTATCCTCCGATTAATTTATATTTTAAATATCGAGCAGGTTTGTGTAAAGTTAAACAACGCCCCTTGTCCACTATACATATATTTTATAGCTACCTTACCCGTTAAGGGTGCCATCTAGTTAAAGGAAGTTATCCTCACAAGTTGTGTTTATTATGTTATCTTAGGATATTCTGTTGCGACCCTTTTAATTTTCATGAGGAAAGAATGTTTAGAAACATTTAATCTTATCTTAGAACCGAGACATTTTACCTGAAGCGCCGTTGAAACATACTAATATCAAATATGCATTAGTTTTTAAAAACTATATTAATTATGATGTAAGAATTTTTTTAACTCAATAAGTACATGTAATATACATTTCCTCTTCATTTGGTGTGTGCCATATTTTGAAATAACAAACAATTTCTTAAATAACGTATTATTCCCGGAAGTCTACAACGCGTCTCAGAGCTCCGGTAGGTGGAGCCCTTAATCGAGGAATATAATGACACTCTTATTACAGGGTTCCTGATATCATATACAAGGGGTTGAGGTCTCTAAAATAAACATATTTTGAGATTTAGTTTTGTTCTTCAAAAATTACAAAATATCTACACATACGTTGGGCTCTACTTCAATGTGATTAGGACAAGCAGAAAATTTCACTAAATGCATCATTGGAGCAAAATTTTATTTATAGTGTTAAAAAAATTTACCAAACAAACTACAAAAATATTTAAATCAAGTTGCAGTCAGTTCCACCCCATTTTAATGAATGTACAAAATTTAACTCTATAAATCTTGATTGCTTCATTTCTTTAATTTTATATTATTAGTTTTTCTTTAAATTGTCAAATAGAAAACCTTGCAAGTATTTCTAGAGTTTTCTCGCCAACCTTAGCGTCAGAAAAACAATTATAAGTTTATCTTCTAGCAGCCATCTTTCCTCTTCCTCTAACAGACCTCTTCCCTCCCTATCACCCCCCCTAACACGTGTCCAAATTGCCCTTGTCCTTTTACCTGGATGTTCCACAGTTAGCGTTTCTCCGAAAAGCTGGAGCACTTTCACTTCGTCTTCTTCTTTTTCTTGTGTCGGCCGGCTCGTTTGGGCGAGTATTTGCTTGTTTGTCTGTTTGTTTGCCAACTCCAATAACAAATCCCAGAAGCAATTTTCTGAGCCGGCGAGTTTTCTTATCCGGGGAGCAGTTATTCGCTGTAAACAGCAGTTCCAGTGGAAAGGGCGTCACCGGACACTGCTAGACTCTTACTGGAATGAACCTATTCCTTGATTTCCACACTAATAGCCATTTGAAGAGCCTTTTAATTAATACAAACAAATTTCTACGGTCAACGTTGATGATATTTTTAATGTTATTATATTAATTTTATAATAATTGATAATATCTGTAGAACGTGAAAACTACAGATCATAAGACTTGACGTATGAACATGTGAAAAAATATCTAGTAAATTGTCTGGCCATCAGATGTGTCTATTCTAAATAAAATTGGGTTATAGCTCAAGTTCTACAGCTTAAATGAGTTGGAGGAGCGTCTACTATTCTGATTAGGGTCCGTTTTTCAGTTCCCGGTTTACCTAAATATATATTATTCGTTTATTTTGTGATTTCCCGTTCACCGTAAGGAATATACGGCTGAGATACTCGATATTGTGTATGTTTTATAGTCTAGTTTGTAATTTGTGTGATATTTAGGTTAAAAACGTGCAAGTTATGAAACCCTAAATATGTTTACTTTTCCTTGACCCTTAGAAAGAGAGATATTGTAATCATCAAACAATTCTAGTCTGACATATTTTGATAAATGTCAACGTTTCATGACCTAAAACCGAGATGTGATTTTCTTGATACCGTCTGTCTGTTTGTCTGTCTGTATCTCATCCTAGAGCCGAAACAATTCTACCAGTCTGCTCAAAACCTTGGTTTTAATGATGTTCCACAAAAAAATTTTGGAATTAGATATTTAACCCTAAAATCAAGGCTAGTTTACTTCAAAGGCAAATAAAATTTTTTTAATCAAAATTTGCTCTAATAATTTTTATGATTTTTTTCCCATCCAGGACCTGTTTGACCCAGCAAATAAAATGAAACATAATATTTTCCGATGAAAATGTCTTTCAGGGTACTTTATATAAGCGGAAAATTACAATTTTGATCATAAACTCACGACTCTTTGAAACACGAAATTACTTATCATTAAAAAGTTGGGGTACTACTAAAAATTTAAATATTTTATTTGGAATATATTTTTTATAAATCCAATAATTTCTGACCTATAAGAAAATAAGTACATTTTTATGGAAGTCTTTGAAACGTGAGATTGATTGTTATGATATTTGGTTGAGTGTTTCTGTAGAGTTGTATATTATTTCGTTTCATAAATATCACGAGTTTTTAGTAAATGTCTATTTTAAGATCAAAGAGAGAGAAGGTCTGTGTGGTATTGCGTTCCATTTATTAATATCAGCACTGTCCGGATATTGAACTAGAAACTACCGTTACATCTTTCCGACATTTTAATAACAATTTTAATTCAAGACAGCTATGTCTAGAACCACCCATACCAGAAGATCACGCAGATCAGGCCGTTTGCCTCATATGGTTTGGTTTACTGGACGGGGAAGGCTGAGTTTCGAATACCAGCCCGGTAAACAGATGTAATTTTTTTAAATCAAGTCTTTCTCACTCTCCCTATCCACTCAAATGTTGTACATTTCCTCAGAATTCTACCTTTATTCTCCTACTCCTTTATTGTAAATATGAAGGTACCCCGGATGGGTGGTAAGACAAAGCTCGTGAATTGAAACAAAACACAGCCGACCGCGGCGTCAAGAATGATATGATAATCTTTGAGTTGGGAAAATAAACCCAGATCAAAAATTTAATTTAGGATCCTCAGGAATCGAACTAAGATCTATTATATCTGTGACTGGCCTGCTAACCAGTAAGTCACGGGTATCAATAGTTAGAAAGTTATTTTTTGTTATACTTTAAAAAAGGGTGGCATTCCAGAGTGTCTTTATGTTAAAATTTAATTTGTTTCGATGGCTGGCGGTGTATAGCGAGCCCGACACCTTTGGCCACATGTGCACATCTACATATTATTTATGTCCGTGAAATTACATTCCTACTAATATGCTAACAGGGTCAGTTAGGGTTTCTGGAAGTAATTTGAGGGAAAAGGGAGACCTAATTTCGCCGAAAACTGGAAATTAAAATAGTTTGGTACCATCTAATTTAGGTGGATGTTGTGTTATGAGTCCTCCGTGTTCAACAGTTGTCAGCACTGGAGGGGGGAGCGGGAGGAGGAGCGGAACTTCTGCAAACACGCGAGGTAAAATTGTCTTTACAGCAAGTATTAAATAGAGTGTAGCTTTGAATGTTTGTAGAAAGCACACATTTAAAGCTACACCTATTTAAACAGCTAATGGTAATTTTAAATTAGAAAAGTTAGAAGCTAGGACTGGTTTCACAAGGATAGTTAAGTTATATAAAGGGATTTTTTTTAAAAGTGGTTTAAAAATGGTGTCTATAAATCTTCCAACGCATTCTAAAAATATGAATATTTATTTGAACCTCACTACCAAGTAAATGTTGTCGTTTAAAGAATATAAAATACTTTACTTTAAGTTTATGGTATAAAAAGAATGATTGGTTTAGTTCAGTGTTTAAAAAAATTATGTGTCAGTATTATTGTATGCGGTTGATGTACAAATGGACAATGTGTATGTGAAAGAACTGCTATAGCCAGATGATGCCACATAATAGGCTGAGAGTGAAAGTGACCTACAGTATGCTTTAAATCGTTTGAATACGGCAATAAGCAGGATGGATATTCGTATAAATGTTCTTTAATTATCGTATATTATTAACTATTATCAAATCAAAGACAAATAAATTGATCATTAATATTTTAATCTACCCTGATACAAAAAGTGCGATGGATAAAATCTACTCATTGCTTAAAAAAAATTATCAAAGTAGTTCAAATTTTATATCACGATACAATTCCCTCCCAAATTAAGGTGATAGTTTTTGATATATGCGGATTCAGGAAATGATCGTCAGCTTAATATGGATGTAAAACTGTTAAAACAAGTGAATGATTGTGTATCTGGAAATAATTTTCTGTAAAAGTGGAAGGATGGATGGTGAAATCGACAGACGGGTGAATGTATCTCGGAGAGTAGTTGGATGTATTTGTACCATTGCAAATAATGAAGTACAGTAAACTCCCAACTATCCGCTTTGCGGCTTAATCGTGGCATCGCCAACAGCAGGGAATACGTTTCCAAAAAACTCCACGTCGATGGCGAACACAGGGCTACCGACTGTTGTACTCAATAATTCCCTAGGGAAGATACAATGGCCAGAGAGACAAAGAGTTTATGCAAGGAGGACTGCACTGGTTAGGGTTCGGCCAGACTGACAAGCGTGCGAGCGAGCGAGCGACTGGGTGGCCAGTCTGGCGAGCGTACTAGCGAGCGAGCGTGTGATTAGCAGATAGCTCTTGTTAGTTGTTGACGAGGAGACTCCGAATCTTGGCTCAGTGAACTGAGGGGGGTTTTAACAAGTGATTTATTGTTGTGGTTTTCTCATCCTCTCTCCACGCTAATGGACACGCTAATGGTGATTCTTATTTGTAAAGGCCTACTTTGATAATATTGAAGTATTTTAACATATCAGTTTTACATATATATATATAACTTACATATATGTATGGTTTATGATCTTACCAATTAAATTAGGCCGTTAGTAGAAAGTGTGCTAAACATATTGATAATAATAAAAATGTCAAAATGAGAAGTTTTCCTAGCACTCAATGAACCAACACACAATAATATTTCATAGCGCCTGTAAACTATACTGTACCGGGTCGAGCGCGCGTGCTTGAAAAATAGAACCAGTTCTATCTTTCAAGCGTGCGCGCTCAGTCACTCGCTCCAGTCTGGCCACCTCTCATTACAATCAATGTGTTATATTTTATATTTTAGTCACTCACTCATTCTGGCCGCCCCCTTTTACTTGGAATGGAAACCCCTCTCCCCTCATGCCAACATTCATAGCTCAACGTTGCTAGCTTGTCAGAGAGAGAGAGAGAAACAGAGAGCGCGCCGTGTCACGAGGAAAAGATATTTAATTATGATACACGTCAAGCCACGCCTTGGTATACATAAGTTATGACCACATCAAAAACATTGCCCTCCAACTCTCAGATTAGCTCTGGCTCTTAAGAGTAAAAGAGTGAATGTATTCTGAAATGTATTTACACTAAGCACGTGTGTGAATGAGAACCACACTCTTCTTGATAAGTCTCCCTCGCGCCGTAACAATAGGCAACACTGAAACGCATATCTTCCTGAATCCGACTGTAGTAAAGTAATTATTTTATTACAGTTTTATTCTTTTTTTTGTGTGTGTGTTTTGTTTCTCTACCAACTACACAAGTCTATATAACTAATTTTACCAATTGATTAAAATAGTCATATCAAGTTAAGGTCTTCATTATTGTACTGGAGATACGTTTACGAGATTCTTACGAATCTTTCAAATACCACAGGGTTCAAGGATTTTAGCGTTTAACCGTTGGTTAGAACTAATCTAAAAGTCCCAAGTTCATTGATCCCACACGTGGTGAAGTCAGACCCTTGGCCGACCAACATGTTGGAATACCCTCCCGCTTCCCTCCCTAATAGAAATGTGTCAGTGAGCAGGGCAGTAAAGGGATTGTAGTGGGAGACCATTAACCCCCCCTCCCTCCTCTCTCCCCTCTCCCACCTCACACCACTTCCCGACACGGAGCGAGTCTATTTTTTACTTCCGGTCCGTTGTTGTAAACTTGGTGCGATCCTTGGCGAGGGTAAAGGAGGGAGTGGTTGATCCGGGGGAATTCCCCGGTGACCCGAATAACTAACATAATCTTATCTCTTCCCTTGGAGCAAAGAAGGTCCCTCTAACACTAGACACACAGAGTCTTTGAGCTGATAGTAGAGACCGACACTGACTTGAGGTTTTCTAACACTAGACACACAGAGTCTTTGAGCCGATAGTAGAGACCGACAATGACTTGAGGTTTTCTAACACTAGACACACAGAGTCTTTGAGCTGATAGTAGAGACCGACACTGACTTGAGGTTCTCTAACACTAGACACACAGAGTCTTTGAGCTGATAATAGAGACCGACACTGACTTGAGGATTTCTAACACTAGACACACAGAGTCTTTGAGCTGATAATAGAGACCGACACTGACTTGAGGATTTCTAACACTAGACACACAGAGTACTTGAGCCGATAGTAGAGACCGACACTGACTTGAGGTTTTCTAACACTAGACACACAGAGTCTTTGAGCCGATAGTAGAGACCGACAATGACTTGAGGTTTTCTAACACTAGACACACAGAGTCTTTGAGCTGATAGTAGAGAGCTGATGTGCTACTTTTATTATTAATTCCACCTTAAGTTAAATATAGTTGACCTACAAGTAACCGGAAAGTCACACCATGCGAGGCTTACGCCTTAACCCACTTGTCTAGTGATACAGGTATTGCTACTGATGTTTTTTATACTCTGATTATAAAATTATAATTTGTGCTACCAACAAATCACCACCGGTTTAGTAAGATATATTGTAGTCAACATAATGTTTCACCCTTGCTGGTGAACACGTGGACTAAACGTCAAACTCTTCTAGTATAGTCTGGTTTACTGATGACGGGAAGATCAAAGATTGGACTGCGTTTAACCAGGTGTACTGATAGTGGATCTTTTTGGAAAAAAAAAGTTTTATCACTCAGTCGTTACGAAAATGTTGGTATAGATCCCTATGAACTATACCATCTACATTCCTAACCCATTAGTGTGATTAAACTCGCACGGCACGGATGGGTTTTATGTAAGATTCGGAGATACTATCAAAAATATATATATTAACTTTGTAAGAAATACTTGAAGAGGTTTAAAATGTGGTGTTGGAGAAGACTTGAGAAGATCAGGTGGACAGACAGGGAGACAAATGAACAAGTACTAAGAAGAGTGGGTGAGAAGAGAACCATTTTGGATGTGAATCTTCAGTACAAAGCAAACTGGATCGGGCACATCCTTAGTAGGAACTGTCTTCTGTACTACGTCATAGAGGGTAAGGTTGAGGGAAAGAGGAACTTAGGAAGGAGGAGAAATATTGGATGATTTGAAGGAAAGAAGAAAATTCTGGGAGATGAGGGAGGAGGCAGAGGACAGGGTGAATTGGTGGTCTAAGTTCACTGACAAAAGGAATGGACCTGTCGTAAGACAGAACACTTAATAATAATAATAATAATGATAATATAGATGACTTAGAACCTGTTTACGTCCTTATAAAGTTCATACTACTTTAGTATTGGTTCTCCCTTGAGCTCTGACTCAGCCTGGTTTAGAAGGGTCTCCGCCAGCCCTTAAGTTACTTCCCCCTTCCCTCCACCCCGCGAACACATAAAGCGGGGTATCTTTACGTGCTCTGCCACCAACTGTTGTTGTGGACTCTTCCAATTCTTCTTCTTCTTTTGCTTTCACTTCCAGTCATGGTCACTGGCGGAAGAGAAAGAAGGAGAAAAGTTAGTGGGAGGGGGGGGAGAGAAAAAACCTAACCCAAACCATAAATTAAGAAACCTTAGGGGGAGAGGGGGAGTTTTGGGGGTGGTGAGGCGGGGAGTTATTTTGGTGGGAGTGGAATTTCTCCCACAGACGTCCTAGACATAAATCTACAAGTACGTTAGAATAACCCCTTCCTCCATCCCCAACCCACCCTTTCCCCTTCACCTACAGCCACAATCCTATTTCCCACATTTTTTTTTCGGGTCTAGCAACTTTGTTATCGCGCTTTTTAAAATAGGAAATCTGTGTTTTTTTAAAAGATAAAAAATAACTTTAATTTAAACTTGGTCACAAAAAAAAAGTTATCATCTTTTCCTCTTTAATGCTCCTTGTATATTTCGTAGATTTGAGTCCAAAAGAAACTTATGTGTAAGGGGGTAAGAATTTTGAGAAACATATCCAGAGCATTAGTTTGAGAATTACTTCTATATATGTTTTTATTACTAGTTAAAATACCCGGCGTTTCCCCAGAAGAAATGTGTTTAGTTTAACGACTGTACGCAAAAGGTAGCTTTAAAGTTTGTGCCTTTACGTCCTGCCCTACCCACGACCCTTTTGCTTCCATCCTGGTTTTTATTTAATCTAAATAGAGCCAAACAAAATTTTAAGATTCCAGCTGTGAGGTGTAAATATCCCAACATTTGAGCGAATAATGTTTAAAATTTCAGACCTCGGCGTGTGGTTGATATCGCGTAGTACTCATGGCATACAAACACTTTATTTTTTATTAATATAGATAGATAGATGTCGGTTTAAACGGTGGCTAAGTGCATTCAACACGAATATAGCACCTCAGTGGCGGGATATAATAACTATCAAGTATTGAGAGCACAACTAGTTCATTTCTAACGCCGTTAGATAGGTTTGATACTATACTTCATACAGTAATGTAATGCGGGTAGTGTTAGGAGTTTTACAAGGCTACAGCCGAGCTCTTTCAAGTACCAAGACCCTTGGGATGAATATCACAAAGGTCAAATCCTATATTTTTCAAATCTGAATCTTAAAATTTTCTTTCGAAACTCGAATCCTCAAAATGTAAAATTTTAAATAAAATTAAAATATTTGAAATTCAATTATTTTTAAAAAGTTGTCTAAGGTTCGATGTCACTGACCAATGATTTTTTGTTGTTATTACGTATATTATGTTATAAATAACAGAGATAACTCTCTTTTAATAAATAACATATAATAATATAGTTTTCTTGATTTTTTGTGAATTTTGTATTCGCCCGAATACACATGTTTAAATCATTCCTTTTACCAAATCCTAGATTTTTTTAAAGTCGAAATATTAATAATAATAATTAGACTCCTATTCGAGTTACCTTCTTGAGATTTTTACTTATATTTAATTACTCGTATACCAAAGGATTGGAGGTCTCAAACGTCTTATTAATGTTTGTATTGTCATGGACAAAGTACTAATAACATTTATATTATGAGCCTCACCCCCCTCCCTCAGATGTGCTAGCCGCATTTTACAATTTAGAGATAAAATCTCCACGTTTTTATGTAGGGAAAGCGGAAAACCAGTTAGAAAAAAACACACCCTCATTACACTAGGCAGGGCTTTGAAACCCGAGAACATTGTCACTGGCAGTACTATCCATTGCAGGAGCGTCGCCTTAGACCATTTTAGCACTGATACAGATAGTTTATATTGAAATTTAGAAGCCTTTAGAAATGTGTACAAATAAATTTAATAATCTTGTTAAATAAAGGTTGTATTTAAAAAACAAAATTAGAAGGCATTTTGTCTATTTAAAAAAAAGTTTTGTAAAATTTGGCTTGCAAGACCACTTAAAATAATAGTTTTGTTTATATTAACACCCTAGTTTTCCTGTATCCATTTGCTTCTCTCTTTTATAAAGATGAGTTTGTGAAAGAGCTGTTGAGTATGTCTCTGATCTAGGTTAGAGCTTGTTTATGAGATTCTGCTCTTTATTAGCTGGTTCATAAATTTCATGTTAAACATCTATTATAATAAATATTGTCATCATAGATTTCCTCTACAGGTTGTGATGAAAATGGGCTATGTTACCTTAAACCTCTCTACAATATTTAATATTTAAGGGTCATGCCATCCTAGAATCCCTCTACAAGCTTTAATACAAGAGTCATGATGTCCTATAACCCCTATACAATGTGTAATAAACAGGAGTCATGTTATTCTAGAACCCCTCTACAAGCTGTAATAAACAGGAGTTATGTTATTCTAGAATCCCTATATAATCTTTAATAAACAGGGGTCATGCTATCCTAGAACCCCTCTAAAATATGTAATAAACAGGAGTCATGCTGTCCTAGAACCCCTCTACAATCTATAATGAAAATGGGCCATGCCATTCTAAAACCCCTCTACAGTCTGTAATGAACACGGGCCATGCCATTCTAAAACCCCTCTACAAACTGTCAGTGAAACAAAGAAGAAAGAGTTCTATTACATCACACAGAACCCCTCTACAATCTTTAATAAACAGGGGTCATGCTATCCTAGAACACCTCTAAAATATGTAATAAACAGGAGTCATTCTATCCTAGAACCCCTCTACAATTTGTAATGAACACGGGCCATGCCATTCTAAAACCCCTCTACAAACTGTCAGTGAAACAGAGAAGAAAGAGTTCTATTACATCACACGTGGACGACGTGTCGCCTGGAAGTGCGTTCATCAACCACAACTACACTGGCGCTGCCTGGTGGCTCTCACCAACACTAACCAAAAGGATAGGAAGAGAGGGGGAGGGGGTTAGGGGAGTTCCGATACAACGTGCCTGTGAGGGTGTAATATAGTTTCACACTGTTCAACGTGAGCGCTAGACAGATTGATTGATTGATTGATTGATTGACAAATAATATTATAAATGGACTGGGCTGTGTCGGTCGTATAGTTGAGATGAGACAGAGTAACGCGCTGATTGGAATACATACGACAAAATGAATACCTAAAATATAACTAACACAGTAACCAGGGAAGCTAACTTACTTCAGTGGTTGAAAGCTCCAAGGAGTCACTATAACAAGAGACTGGACTGCCAATGACGGGGAGATCAGGGTTAGAATCCCGGTTGGATGTCCTGATAGTGGTTCGTGCTAAATTGTTTCCCGCTCTCGCTACACGCAAATAAGATTACACTTCCTGAAAATTAAAACTTATCTCCTTTCTAACACTCTGGTATGATTAGTGCACATGCACACAGCCCGAATGGGTAGTAAGACGTGGTGTTTAGAATAAAAGAACCAACGTGCACACTTATTTTACCTAAAACAACAAAACTTTTAAATTACCACAAAAACATAAAATATTTAATTAATAGTAGTTATTATCATTGTTTTGACAAAAGCTACGCCACGTACATAAATTTTTATTTCTGAATTAAATGAGTACACCCATGCAGGGCTTAGAAGCTTATTTAATCTTAGATCATAGACGACACCTTGGCCCCAGGCCACCAATTTATCAATGAAAAAGGGGGAAATTATCTAGTCTCATCAATGAAACAATTTATACTGGATCTGGCACTCTCAAACAATCCATGTTTACCTCACCGCCAGCGACAAGAATCTGGCACTCTCAAACAATCCATGTTTACCTCACCGCCAGCGACAAGGATCTGGCACTCTCAAACAATCCATGTTTACCTCACCGCCAGCGACAAGGATCTGGCACTCTCAAACAATCCATGTTTGCCTCACCGCCAGCGATAAGGATCTGGCACTCTCAAACAATCCAAGTTTGCCTCACCGCCAGCGACAAGGATCTGGCACTCTCAAACAATCCAAGTTTACCTCACCGCCAGTGACAAGGATCTGGCAGACCAAACTTATGATGAAGTCTGAATACATCAGAAACAGTAGATTCAATATCTTTCTATTACTAGATTTGAAATAAACCAGGATATGAGCTACATGTGATCAATCACATCTTATTGGCGCTCTCGACAAAGAGCAGGTTCAATCCAGGCCATAAGATAAAACCAATACTATTTTATTATGCTCTCATCTGAGTTCGAACTAGGCTCCCTTGACCACTCAGTCAATATGACATGCAAAAAATGCATACATAATATTATTTTTGATTTTGGCTGATTCTTAATCGATAATCGATTGTCTTCTGTTTTCATCGTAGATGACGTCAAATGACTTCGGATGAATACTGTGGCCTCAAATATTCACGAGGTTTTATTTGTTTGAATGAAGGTTCATTCATAATTTAATTTCTGAGCTGGTTCAAGATGCTGGGAAACCAAATATCCAATATTTTTACATGGTAGATATAGTGAATAATGTAATAGCAGTCTATTGATTTATACACAGTTTGATTACATCAGACTTTTAGAGTGAGTCATCTTGAGTGAGTTGCATTTCATATCGTGTCATCGATAACTACTCCGATTATCTCCTCAATATCCAGCTCTTTTAAAGCTGAACGCTTCCTTGTCTTACTATAACTACTTGGTAATAGGTAGCTCCCTAAACTCAACCTAGGCCAAAGACAAGCTATACACCAGACCAACGGCCTCCAGGTTAAAATGGCTGCACCCCGTGGAAGATCTTGAGTCCTCAAACACAAGGATTGCTAGAAGTTATCAAGGGGCATTAAAAACAGCCAATTTTAAACATGGTTTCACTAGAGAGTCAATCGGAAGTCTTCCACAAAGCTAGGTTCAGGTATTGACTCAGCCCCCTCTTCAGATAATTCTAGCTGATAAAGTGATTATTCAGACTATACAGTACATCAAGAATGCAAAGGTCCCTTTTTGATGAATATGTTAAAATTGAGTCTTTAGAAAGTGCACATTTGTAAGTGTTTTTATTACTAATCATTGACACTAGTGAGCTCTAGTGTCGATGCACTGAACCCGGCCAAAGGAGAGAAGCGTATAACTTGTCTGTGGCCTATTAGTTTGGATACACACAACATTATATCATTTCTCTGTTTGTTACTGAACAGACGTGACCAAAAATTATTAAAAAAAACACATACAATTCCTTTGTTTGTTACTAGTCCTACGGATATAAACAAAATACTCTGAATTATTTTAAAATAAATATATATGTATATATAATTATATATTCTTCACAGAAAATTTATCCGAAACTCTTCCATGAACAATCTGAATCAAATTAATTGTGTATTATTTCACAAAATTTTTATAAACACAACATTTTTTTTTGCTAATATAAAAAATAAAAATATTGTGTGTAGCGTACAGAATATATTAAAATTATTAACTGCTTGAGAATGTGATTTTTATAGCTGGACATTTCCCCGAGTAAAATGAAATATGAATACATAGAATCATATCTTGACTAGCAGCAACGAGAAAACGTTGTAATTAACAGACTGGCATTTAATTCGAGAATGTAGGGAGCGCTAGTGTTTTTGTAGTTTTTATAGCAAAACTTTTTTGTCTAGAAACATAAATATTGCTTCATTACAAACGTAGAGTTTAATTGTATTCACATAGCGACCTCTGCAGTTGTTGAATATCTGTCAAAAGTGTTCTGGAATTTAATAACTTTCTTTCTTCATTTAAAAAGTTTGTCATCTATTGCCGCTATGCTCATGACAGATATTCAACAACTGTTGATATCGACATGTGAAGAAAATATAACTAACTATCTCTATTAGAGAAACATTTTATTCAAGTTGGTCAAAAAAAGTTTCGCTATTAAAAACTGCAAAAACAATGGACTTTTCTCGCGTTCCTTACACCCCCACCTGAAGTGGCTTTATTTGACATGAGTTCACAAAAATATGTTTGAGGTACACGTTAATATGTTGTAAAAAAATTAAATGGAGTTCACCCAGTTAAGTGTGGATATTTTATAAATATATTCAGGAAATTCATAAAAACGATTAGAGTTTTAAGGATTTCCAAACGGTCGTCTGCATATATTTACGGTCCATAAATAACTACAGTCAGATTGCTACCCCTTTTAGAATAATTATAACTAAATGTAGAGAAAGCAATTTTGCATCCACTACTGGTTTTCTAGGGATTCAAATTCTCATCAGAGCTATATCAGACGTCACTTTTCAGGGTTACTAATGTGTCTTCACAGCTATCGTGGAGGTCAAAGGGCACACATAGCCCTCACTGTAATTCACTCCTACAGGCCATCCCCTACTTCGTGCTGCTGCTAGTCACCCTCGGCGTGGACGGTTGTTTCAAGCACAATGGCTGGAAGCTCTTCATTATGTTGTTAATTATTGTTTTATTATGTAGAGAAAGCAACATTAATTAACATACAACTGTCAATATTTTTTACATCCATTACGTTCTCGATCCTGTGGCCTAGGTCAGTTTTTATTCAAGTCTTATATTTTCCACTACCAGCTGGTTGTCCTGTCGTAGCTTCATATGTCTTATAAATACATCCTAGGACTAGGACAGGCACAACATCCAGTCTCCGGCCGTTAATTTATCAATGTGAGAGGGTAAACCCGTTTTAATTAATGATACATTTTCTGCCATGCCGGAAATCGAACCTGGGACCCTTAGCTCAGCAGATATACACGCTAGCGACTGAGCTAAGGTGTCGGACTGTCAATATCTATATAAATTAAAAGTGTCAGACATTTATTTGCGTCATAGGACATGAAAGTAGTGACTTTATGAACCATAAGATAGGGGGTATTCTACGTGACACACCCACGGCAGTGGTCACACAGTCTAAGGGGCACTCTCGTAATAAACTAGAAGTTCGGTAACAGGGATATTGTGGTTTAAATCCCAGCTGGGTATATCAAGGGTGTTTTTTTCCCAAATGGTTTTTCACTCTACCTCTACGAAAATGCAGGTACGTTTCCCCTTACTCAAACCTTCCTCATCCCTAATCAGTTAGTGGATATTTAGAATGGGTAGTAAGATACGCGGTACTAAGCCTAAGTAAACAATTTGACTCAAGGATTCTGTATTATATAGGATCACAGGGATAAGCAAAAATTTTAAATAAAATATATTTATGTTCCTTATAGCTTTTTTCCCCCCTCTAGTAATTCTAAAAACACCCGTTCTAAAGTTTCTTATCGTAAATATAATGATGTTCAAAGTGTTTTAAACTTTTGACATGAAATAGTTTTATGCTCGGTAATGTTTTGGTATATTTTCCTAAGCGGGCATTTTGCCCTGGTTCGTAAAGATGCTTACAGCCCCGGCAAACTGACTATGAATAAATTATCCGGGAATCCCTTTGAAATATTTCTATAGGGCGATCCTATTAGTCGCTCTAGAGTCTGATCGTTTAAACTTCAAGGGTGTTTAAAAACTGGGGAAGTTGTTTTTCATATCCGTCTTAAAAACTTAGGCTGCTTTTAAAATAACAGTTATTTTATCTTAAATCTGGTTATTTAGAAGATTTTTGTTTTGATACAAAGATATTAACTTGATTTAAAATTTAAACTAAATATCTCATTTAATGTTTTACATTTTCTAACGTAGTTTGATAAATGTGTTCAATAGAAACATGAGGCCAATGGTAGCATATTCCTATATAATCACTAAAAATAAATGGTACGGTGCACCACAAATAATTTCGCTCACTTTTATCTTAAAATATGCATTTACTAAAAACTCGTAAGATTTGTGAAATGAAATAATATGTCTATACATTGTAAAAACACTAAACTAAAGATCATAAACGAAAATATATACAATGTTTCTTATTTTTGGCACTAGAAATTATAATATATTACAGAAAAATTTAGTAAAGAGAAACATTTTTGTCCACCAAAGAGCATAAGAATCAAATTCATTTTCAAATACCTGAATTAAACAGTTTTTATATTTATTTATAGCCAAAAATTATTGGTTTTATAAAAATATATTAACATATATTAATAGATATATAATGTATATATTAATATATACAATAACCAGATATAAGACTTAATCAATATTGGTTTTTACACGGATAAGACCCCGGATAACCCAGTTGATAGAGAGGTCGGCACGTAAAGCCTCTGCCTGGGTGTATTTATATAATCACACAAATACGCCTTCAGAGTGCTCTGAAAATACGTGTTTATTTGAACTTTATGTTTGTTGATGTGTATCATTCATAAAAGCTTCAGGGATGATTTATATTATATTATATTTTTAGTCTAAATAGAGGGTAAATAAATACATTAAAAAAATAAAAAGGTATAACTTTCTTTTTAATCGATAGCCTGAGGCTCGTAATATTGCACAAGTATTTATTTTTTGTCTCTCCTAAAAAACCCAATCGTAGAGTATTTTTCCTGTTGGTATAAACCAACGAGCTAATTAATTTAATAATGTTTATATACGGAGGATATAAGTCTGATTTTGATTACAATGGTTCGAGTTCAAGCCCGATTAGTTAACTTTTTTTTCTAAAATCGTCGTTCTTTTTATTTAATTCATATATATATGCAGGTTATTAGCTTCCGATCATTACCCTCAAAATTACAACGTTTGCTATAAAAAATTGACCCATTTCAGTCATAATATGTTTTATTTATTTCTGAATTCCAGAAAATAATATATGATAATATTTAAATGGTTAAAAAATCTGTTTGTTTCATCTGAATTATATCTAAAAAAAATATGTCAATATGAATTACTAAGTTTTGAGAGTAACTGCAAGACTTTTTCATAAAGTAAGTTTGAGGAAAAATGTGGGAGACCGTAGTTGAGACCTAGTTGGTGCACCATTCGAATTAATTTGTTATTTGACGATAGGTGTAATCTTTAACGAGCTATTTCAAATTATGCACGAAACTAGGCTTGTTTTTGCAGATATTAAGGCCAAGGTTGAGTAGTTTGGAAATGTGTTGAATTACGTTTGTTTAGTACATTATTAAATAAATATTTTTAATCAATGTTTGAACAACCAATTATTCTGGAATTGGAGCACAATAAAGATTAAGTTTATTTTTTTAACACAAAATACATTTTTCTAGGTTCTGTGCCCAAATAGTGTACAAAACACATTTTGACTGACAGGGGAATATTTTTGACTTGGAACATACCCTCAGAGATAAAAATACATCCTCGATTTTTCCATTATTTAACCGGTTAAAATATTCACCAAATCGTGACATAATTTGAAAGCACGATTGGACCGTAGAGTGGGGGTAATATGGGGGCGGGGGGGTAGTGAACTAAACTGAAAGAGATTTTACGATATTTCATTAAATAATTCCTCTTGTGTGCTCGTTGGGAGGCATAGAGGAACATTTACCCACCCTCGACCCTCGTTTTTTCGTCTACCTTCATTTTTTTTGGGCAGAATAGTTGGTAAAACGCAATACTAGATGGGTGTGGCATATATTTATTGAGACTGTTTGGTTCCTATGTGTGCGCGTTACGTCCATTGGCATGTTCTGGAACACTAGGACTGTTTGAATAATATATGATGGTGTGATTCACTTCAAGGGGAACATGCAAATCTCTTAACGGCAAGGTGTAGAGACTTGCAGCGAGGTTGCATCGTCCGACTACAAAAACACATGCAAAGCATCGAAAAATTACTGGAACTAGAAAAGGACTGCTACAAAATAAGAGTTAGTTTAAAAAACAATATATTCAATGTTTATAAAAAAATATACCATTACAACCTAACTCCTGTCCAAAATAATAAGCCACGGCATTATAAAAAACACAACATGCATCAAAGCCCCATTAAAATTAATAGTATTGACTGTAATGTTTTTTCATAAAATATTATGTTTTATTTTACCTCACACTTCTTTTACTTATGACTATTGATATTTAATACAAATAGAGCAGGAGGTTTCCCTTAGTTTAAAATATTTCTGTTCAAATACTCTTTTTATAATGACAAATGTTCAAGAAATATTCGAGTGTGTGGAGTAAACTAAACTTACATACTTGAAGAATATTTTATTAAATCAGGATAACAGGATTTTTTTTACCAAAACTGTAAAAATAGACCTAAGACTATTTCCCTATCTTCTACCTTAAAGTTGAAACTAATCCAAACAAGACTATAAATTATAACTGAATGAATATATTATGTTATTAGTAGTAAGTGTGCATTTTTAAACCAATAAAAAACTAGACTTTCTTCTACTTTCCAAATAATACGTAGCCTTCATTTAATCTCAAGCTTATACAATTAGACCATAGTATATTCCGTAAAGGCAAGATTGCTACCATTCGAATTAAGAGTAAAAAGTTTTATATTAATATTAATATCTCATACAAAATAAATGTTTGTCAGTCTATTAACATCTCTACAATCAAGTTTATTTACCCCATGATTTGTCAATTATAAAGTTAAACCTATCTCTGCAACAACTAGTGATATTATTAATTCCATACAATATGAATACTCATATGGACATTTAAAACTACCCTTACACCTACTAGTCATAATATAATTCCCGTATATGTTTCGTAGCGCACGCCCTAAACTTGCTAAAACGCACCCTCTAACAAATTTGTTGCCCAGGTTTCCAACGCTCACTTGAATGAAAAGATAGATAGGTAAGCGAGTCAATGACACCCACTAGACGATAAAAACCTTCAACAAAAGTTACGCTGAAATGTCGATACAAAACCCTTCGAAGGGAATATTTAACCAGTTAATAGAATATAGCCACACGAGAATGAATTTAAATTCTGATTCCCCCTCTAAATAAACAAAGTGAGGGAACTAGTATAATAAAAATGGTTTGTGTTAGCTATAGTACACATTTTCTATTAAAAGTGCTGCTTGGATTATTTAAATGCCGATAAATAGTTTCAGAGGTATGCGAAGCTCTGAAATGTTGAAGATGACTTTGAAAATTGGCTTCAACAATTCCAATAGGTTTGCATCTTGGAAACATTTCAAAGTAAGAAGAAAACATAGATATATTATGAACATATTTGAGATATCTTAAGCCTCATAAATATGACATATTTCATAAAAGCTTTGTAACAGCTACTAGAAAGTATTTTAACACAGACTGGTGATTAAATGACATCTATAACGTAAGCAGAGATAAATTCAGATATGTCAGCATCAGCATAACATAATATAGTAGGCTTTATTTATTACTATAAAATAATATAGTGGGCTTTGTTTATTACTATAAAATAATAAATTGGGATTTGTTTATTACTATAAAATAATAAAGTGGGATTTGTTTATTACTATAAAATAATATAGTGGGCTTTGTTCATTACGATAAAATAGTAAAGTGGGCCTTGTTTATTTCTATAAAATAATAAATTGGGATTTGCTTAATACTATAAAATAATAGATTGGGATTTGTTTATTACTATAAAATAATAAATTGGAATTTGTTTATTACTATAAAATAATAAATTGGAATTTGTTTATTACTATAAAATAATAAAGTTGGCCCTGTTTATTAATTTAAAATAATATAGTGGTCTTTGCTTATTACTATAAAATAATATAGTGGGCTTTGTTCATTAAGATAAAATAATAAAGTGGGCCCTGTTTATTACTATAAAATAATAAATTGGGATTTTTTATTAATATAAAATAATAAAGTGGGCCCTGTTTTTTACTATAAAATAATAAATTGGGATTTGTTTATTACTATAAAATAATAAATTGGGATTTGTTTATTACTATAAAATAATACAATGGGCTTTGTTTATTTCTCCAAATATTTTTCTTAATCAAGATGCACTTAATGGATAGTTTAAAAGAAAATTATAATAACAAACAAAACTTATCTTTAACTTTGTTTCGCGTGTTTCAAGCCACGCTTGGAATTTGTTTTACATTTCAAAAGAGAGCTTCACAAAGTTTTAAATAGCTAACTATGAAATTGATTACCTTGAACCTGGAATATAGTAAATTTTGTTGGTATCCATGCAAGTTGTTTAAACCTTAGCGTTTTAGTTGTTAATATCAATGAAAAATAATCAATCTTAAATGAGTGACAAAATAGTTTATAAATAAACTTCTGAAAAGGAGTTTAAAAATATATCAACATAAACTTGAATAAATAAGTAGAGCTTTGGTCTAGAAAACTGGGAGTAGTGACCTGAGACTTCATTGTGCTGACCACATGAAACCCTCTACCCACAGATGTTGGCAATATCCTCACACACATGAGGTGGCCGCTCGGTCGGTATAGCTCACTTGTAGGCTGACGCTATGGGTATTTTGTGTATGCCCTTTGGGGGAATGTTTCTGCAACACTGTATATTATTTGGTTTCCAACATCTTACACGCTCTAATTAAGATTTTAAAAAAGGACCAAGAAAGTTTTGGTGGCGCATTGTATCGTTAGTTTTCCAATTTGGTGAGTTCCCCTTACCTCACCAACCTCCGGTCTCTCAGCATATAAACACAATTGATGCATGGAGAGTAAAATATATTTTAGAACAAATGTAACCGTATTTGCATCAAACGAGATTTAAAAACGATTTGGTAAATACATTTTACAACGCAATCGTAAGGAACAAACTATCAAAAATTGTCTCTCAGTAATTATCGTCTTAAATAAGTTTTCCTTTGAGAAACCACAAACATAATATTTTATTACAATATTAAACATTCTATAGTAATTAATATTGAATCAAATTGGAAGATATATTTATAAAAGAATTCAAATATTCGAAAAAAAACACAAGGAAAACAGCACTTTAAACCAATTTTTCTATAAAAAAAAGAAGGGGCATTTAAAATGTCACCTATAATATTTAAAAAAAAGACTTCCCAGATATTAATTTTGAACAGAGGGAATATAGAGTGAACGGACCGCTATTGAGAGTTCCTACTCTATAGAGCCAAGCCTTTCTATTCGCCTGGTCATACTCAACCCTCTAAATACTGTACATACCGTCTTCCGTAGAGAACTACACTTACCAACTTAAGCCTCATTAATCTATTTATTCCCCAAAGCCGTCCCCCAAAAGGGGGAAAGTATCCCAAACAGAGCCCCTTCTCTCACCTTACCCACCCCCAGCTCTTATTTGGGGAATTGTTTAAAATCATCAAAAGATGAAATGTAAATAATAACACCTATTCATTAAGTCTATAAGCTGGTCATAAGACCGTGCTCAGAATTAGCTCAGAATTCACTCCTTTTCTCACTTGAGGCCTTTTAAACAACATTACTACTTTAAACATCCGCTATAAAACAGATCTTTTATAAATCAAATAGACATTGTCTGTAAACATTCCTTTCATAATCTCTATAAAGGTCAACTGTATGATATACCAGCTCCTACATGCATTCACATATGCCTGAGCTTAGGGGTGCGTCGTCGTAATTAGCTAACACGTTAATGGGAGACTTTACACACAATATTGCGCACCTAATGAACTTTTTATTTCCGAACAAAATATTACGATTTTAATTAGTTAAAAATGGCAATGTATCGAATAGAAAAGTGGAGGAAAAGCTTACCTAATTTACAGGATACTGGTCTACCATATTCTGAAGCTATTTCCACGAAAAAAGGGGGTCAAAAAATGTCTATATTTGTACGACCGAGCCTCAACCTATCGATTTACTGCACAACCCAATTTTTGGCCACACCAAAAGCATAATAATATAAGAATTAGTAAAAGTGGAAAATGCACTTGACCAAAAAAGTCTCATCTCACGATAAAGTAGGCTTTAAACTGTATCTCAAATAATAATTATGTGTTTTTGCAATCACGCAACGATAACTTTTCAAATTTTTTCATAGCAAACCCAACTATTGCAAATTAAAAACATGCAATGTTTTACCCGCTTCTGTGGCCATGTGGTCTAGCGCGATACTCTCATATTGGTCTAGACTGCTGATGACGGGGAGATCAAGGTTTAAATCTCAGTCTGGTGTACCAAGGTTTCTCAAAAATTGTTTTCCACTCTCCATCCACGCAAATTCTGGTACTTCGTGAGAGCAAAAGGGCCCAACAATTTTGGTGGAAAAGGTATATTCACGTACGTTCCAGGGCTCATAATGGGAACGACGGCTTTACTTCCTCTCCGAAGGAAGTTGTGCTACGGATTTTTATCACTGAGGGGAAAATTCTTCTATATTGGTTGGGTTTTAACCCACGATCATTGGGTTCTAAGGTGAGCGCCTTAACTCAGAATCATGGAAGTGGACATAAAACTATTTACAAAAACAAAATATATTTTTTCTTAGCATTATAAATGACAGAAATATCTTAATGACCGTAAAGGTCGAGATTAAATTTGTATCTTGGCCAGGAGAGCTATATACAGGGTGGTAATAATGTCCCATTTCATAGGAATACACCATTATAGTGGCATTTGCGTAGATGTAGAACAATATAAAGGGATTTACTTAGAAATCATCCTCCTCATCCTGTATAGTATTTATTTAATAGTTTACATTTCAAACATTGAGAAATATAATAAGAATCGTGTCACCAAAATAAATGAATACTAAGATGCAATTCTACATAATTTATCATTTAGTTTTTTGTGATGGTAATTACTTTTTTTTAAATCGGTTGTTATTAAACAACTTTTAAATTATTTTTTCTCAAAAATAAAAAAAAGCACTATTATTTACTTTGATAATCATCTGAATTATTCTTCAGATATGAATTTTGAGCAAATACTATAAGCATAAATTATTTATTTTTTGATTTTCAAAAATTAGTTTTTAGTAAATGAGCCTCAAACATCTAAATATCAATTTTGAATGAAATCTATCAACTCATTTCGGTTATAGCTCTAGTTTAGGACAGAGAGATATATACAAGTATATAGACTAGAGGGACAGACAGACAGACAGACAGACAGGAGGACAGCCATACAGAGAGAGAGAGATAGACACAGTTGTAAGAACTTCCTTTTTGAGCTCGAGGCTCGAGGCTCGAGGCTTTTAGTCTCTAATTAGAAAATGTTCACGATCACAATACCTTTATCTATATGAACAAGCAGAAAATTTAATCTCACTCAAAGTAACCAAGCTCCTACCAAACGTGATACTGTGTGTGTTTCTGGTAGTTCCCTTTTAAAGTCCTCTTTGGTTTGAAAGTGTTCCCGTACCACTAAGCTATTGACTAACATATTCTCTGTGTAAAGGCCCACACAACAGTAGAGTACAGTGGTTTCGTTTGAGACGCTCGTTGGTTACTTGTGAAGTAGCTCAGTGGTTTGGGGAAAACGGGTCAAGGGGTCTTGTCCAGGGCAGTAGAGGGAATCAAGGTCGGACGTATCTTGACGTGTTTTTTGTTTGTGCCAGATCCCACGTCCTTTTAAGCCTCTTCTCTCCTACAAAGTTCAGTAGGGCATTAAGAACCAACTTTTTAAGAGAACCACGCCTGAAAGTGAGGTGGGGTTTAAACTTTAGACTTGAAAGTAGATTTTAAAGGGGATAAACTAAAATAACTGCAAGCTTTGTAAACCAGAAATATAGAGATGATAGCCAAAGTGTCACCATATCAATAAATAATTATCTGGAATCTCTTAGACTTGGACATATTATAAATAGGACTATTGAACCCTCAAACCCTCGTATTCTTGAACCCTCGAATCCTTGAACCCTCAAATCCTCGAACCCTCAAACCCACGTATCCTTGAGGCATATAATCCTTGAACCCTCATATTCTCAAAACCTCAAATCCCTGAGCCCTCAAATACTTGAACCCTTGAATCTTTGAGCAATCAAGTTATTGAATCCTAAAATCCTCAAATCATTGAATTCTCGAATTCACAAATCCTTAAAACCTTGAATCCTTAAGAATATTCAAAATTTGAATATCTGAGAAACTATATAATTTAACTCAGCTTTTTTTTATTTTGAACTGTAATTTGTTTTATAGCTTTAATACACCTTATTGACAGTTCAGACTCATTATTATGATAGGATGAACTTAACAACAAGACCCCAGACCAGTAATTTAACACTTAACTGAGTGTATGAATGTTATAATTAAGATAATGCTAACATTTAGCTACTATTTGTATTCTCTATAATAACTGCTCTATAATTTTATTTTTTCGTTTTTTCCATAATTTTCACCGAGGTTCAGACTCAAATTCGGGATTCGTAGGTAAAATAAAGATTCAGATTCGAGATTTCTGAAACGTAAAATGATAGATCTGACCCATCTGTTGTTTAAGCGTATCCACACCAAGGAAGGGGAAAGGAGAAGGATAGAATAAACCAACATTTGTGTGGAAAACAATAATTCTAGAAAATTAAAGCAACACTTTGAATGGATTGTTTTTGAACCCTGATATTTCCATCACATAACTTTGTTCCCGTCCCCACAGGAGAGGTTTTTAGTCACGGTTTGTATTTAAAACAATATATGTATACATACCTATACTAGTGGATCGTTGCAGCCTTGGTTGAAACTTATCTCGCGCTAAATCAGTATTACAAGCTTTTTATTGGATACATTTTATTTGTCCTGTCTCTTTTTTCACCGGTCTCAGGTGACGGTTGGGGGGTGAGCGTTACCATCTATGGCTTGGATCCAAGTCCAGACATATATCAGTATGAACCTGACCACACATTTTATTCTCGGGTGAACTCAGAGGAGGTTTTTAGGGGATTGGGTGCAAGTTAGAAGTAAATTGTTACTATGCCCGGTCCCGTTGCTTGAGATGTGTAAAATGTTTAGTTTACCAACGTCCTGGGACTTTACCAAATCACACAATTTATAGCTGAATATATATAAATTATTATAACTATATGTATTTATAATAATCTAGGGTGACCTGGTGGTCTAGGGGTAAGGTGTCTGACTTCTGTGCTAGGGGTTCAGGGTTCAATCCTCGGTCCCGGCACAGATTTATCTGATTGCCAAACGCTTCCTTCACCTCTGACAAGACGTGTATTAATCACAACTTGTGAATGTGAGGAATGCCAGGCCTCCACCGTGGTTCGGATCCCACGTTAAACTGTAGGTCCTCCATTTCATCTCACAATCACCCTACCATTACACATTAGCGTAAGTGCGTATAACCCGAATGTGTAATGAGACGCGGTGCTGTATTATAGTAATCACCACTACTTTTATTAATCAAGGAGTCGGTCTCGTCTGGTTACCGGTGACGAGTGTATTAGTGTTCAAATCCCGAGCTGAGTGTTTTGTGGCTGTTATATTTTAAATAGTCCTGTCAGTCTTAGGACTCCTGTTGTCAGGATCGGTGGACATGGGGACTAAGTGTCGGTTTATATAATCTGGTCTGCTAGTGAGGAAAAGGTCCGGGTTCGAATCATGGCCTAGTATATTGAAAATGTTATATTCCTAAATTCTCTCTCACTCTTCTTCTACGCAAGTTTTGGTATATTTACTCTAAATTTTACCTCAATTTTAGGGGTAATTTAAGGCAGATATATCGAATCAGTGTTAAGACGTGATAAAAAAATACTTCAGAAAAGAATAAGTCCGTTATTCATTTAAATATATCTCTCTTTTTCAGAGAATTATGTGAGAAAAATCTTTCTTTGCTACTAACTGTGGCGTAAGAAAAAGCGACGTCATTTGTCAGACAAAGTCCTCCTTAATCCTTCTTGGAACACTTTGTGTAGCTCTGTAGCTCCACTCCTATTCCTGCCGGGGCTAATAAGATCTCCCGGGACGTCAACTAGAACTACATAGCTCCAATTACATCGCTTGCTTCCTCTACCCCGCACCCCCTCCCTCCAATTCTTTACTCACACGTTTTAGAGATGGCCTCGTATGTTTGGAGATAAAGAATTAGAGAGAAACCGTTTCTTTATCTATTTGTATGCCATTTACGGGTTATCGGTGTTTACTTTCCTCATCCTCGGGGCTTATTATATACCCACGAGAAATTCAGTGGAGTATCGAGGAATGTTCCCAAGGAAAGCAGAGCTTCTTAAAACAGTAATTGTGTTATGTTGTTACCTACCAACTTTATCCTGTACTATTAATGTTCATGTATCCACCGAATAACATAAATAAATATTAATCTATATTTAATCTATTGAAAGTACTTAAGGTTTTATATGATTTATCTCAAAAGTAAACCCTTTTATTTTTTAAATTAGTATTTTAGAACATGAGAATTTAATGTTGAGATCGATTGTACTTTTCTGAGATTGCAGCTTTACCTACGGGCATGCAGTTTCTCGGTGTATAATACTCTATTTAATAATAATCATAAATTGGTCATGTATAACTACAACAATCAATGTCAAAAATAGTTGTTTCACGTTTTAAACAAACAGATTAAACATAAATACAGAGATCATTATTTTGTACGTAGTAAATCTAAACTAAGCTATACATAAAACGTGTGCTGTAACCCCCAAAACTATACATTTATTGACCTCTATTTGAACAAATATTTTGTATATATATAATATATTAGTTTGTACTGAACATAACACTTTAAGAACAAAACAAATGTTAGCTCTAGTGCTTATAGAGATAAAAACTGACTAACATTATTAATAAGTAAAGTATTTAAAAAATACATTTTTTTAAAATTTAATTTGTCTCACAAGATAAAAGTCATCCAATTTTTTGTTATTAAATTGCATCTCTGACGTGGAAATTGTTTCGTCTAGGAAAGTTTTAAGTCTGTATCTGCGAGCAGTATTCAAAGTCATCCTGATGTCAAAAGAAATAAATAGTACTGGGTAATTTGGTTTTAAATACATTATAAATATTTCTTATAGAAAGACAAAAATTCAATTAATTTAGTTTTAAAATGAGATTAAACAAAGTATTGCAAAAACTTTTTTAGCTAAAAAAAGAACCTTATCGATTTGAGTAGCATAAAATATTCTATATTTTTCAAACATATTTTTTAGTAAACATTAAAAAAAGTTATAAACCTTAATCTAATAACTACTTCAACGAAAAATGAAATAACTTTTTCTTAGCTTGACATTCTTAAAGAATCTTCTTAACATAATTTTAGGTAACAATATCAACTCCTTAGTCTTAGAAAAATAAAAATAAATTATAAATTAAATGTTCAAGAACATATAATTATTTTTAAGAAAATTATCACAAGACCTAAATAAAAAAACTCCATAGCCTCAGCACGCAATCAAACCATAACAACCATGTGGCAGACGTCTGTTAGCGAAGTTAGTGATAAGTTCTGCAGATAGATGGTGTAGTGTTAATGGTATCATCAGCATTACTCTTAGTTTTCTATAGCAAAGCTGCTACATTTTTTATTCAAATAGCTCCTATCTTGTCCTCAAGAGGTTGAGTTGACTGTTATATATCCACTTCGTGACAGAAAATCTGAAAGTTCTGGGGTTCGAACCTGGGAGCTCTGTATCTATAGTCATGAGTTCTGACCACTAGACCACAGAGGTTATATATATTTATTTATATATACATATATATTTATTAATATTTATTAGAACAGTTTCTAATCAACTGTTAGGGGTTTTAGCTTATGTAATAAAGACCCTTATGTTCTAGGTATGTGTAAGTTTGAATTTAGAGGAAGTGTACCTGCATCAGCTTGGAGGGAGATCGAGAAAGAATTAATTAAAAGACTCCTCAGTATATGCAAACGGGATTTAAACCTAGAGTTCTACGTCATCGACTGACCAATCTATTGTGACTCTATTATGCATTAGTACGAAGCGGGTTTATGATAAAAAAAACATGTTTGTTAATTCTAGTTCATTTGGAGTAAAAATAATTATATAAATCCTATTATATTTTAATTCTAAAATGTGTATTTTCATATTAAGATTATGAGAGTATCTATAGTCATGAGTTCTGACCACTAGACCACAGAGGTTATATATATTTATTTATATATACATATATATTTATTAATATTTATTAGAACAGTTTCTAATCAACTGTTAGGGGTTTTAGCTTATGTAATAAAGACCCTTATGTTCTAGGTATGTGTAAGTTTGAATTTAGAGGAAGTGTACCTGCATCAGCTTGGAGGGAGATCGAGAAAGAATTAATTAAAAGACTCCTCAGTATATGCAAACGGGATTTAAACCTAGAGTTCTACGTCATCGACTGACCAATCTATTGTGACTCTATTATGCATTAGTACGAAGCGGGTTTATGATAAAAAAAACATGTTTGTTAATTCTAGTTCATTTGGAGTAAAAATAATTATATAAATCCTATTATATTTTAATTCTAAAATGTGTATTTTCATATTAAGATTATGAGAGAGTAAATATATACTTTAATTTTTTGGCCAAAATTCCAAGGAAATTTCACAAAGATCTTCCAACTACCAGGAACTTGAAAGCCAGGAAAAATCAGAAACACAAATTGTCACCTAGTGCATTCTTTCTAAAGTTCTTCAATAAAATTAGCGAAATTACTCCAAATTTTCTAGCAACACAAATTCAAAACTACATTTTATGAAAGAGATGAATTATTTAAATATTTGAATCAAATATTGATCGGATTGAACTCCATTTTGATCTCAAACATAGTAAGATACAGTTTTACGTTAATCTGTACAAAATGACACAGATCTTTTTGTAACAACTTCAGCTCGTATCACAATACCATACTATTTACATTTTACTACTGATATCTCATCCGTTTGATTGTCTTAAGCAATTCTCTAAATATGAATTTTAAAAACTCTTTTCAGCAAGATATTTGGATGATTTTTAAGTAAAAAAAGATTCTCTTTAACTTTTTTTTGTATGATCAAGAATTTAAAATATGCAATTTATTCTTATTTTAGTTAGCTTCTTTCTTTAACGATTGTATTACAAAAATATAATTTTTTTAATCAAATTCTAGATTATTTTCTTAAAATTTTGATTATTTCGAGTTTTATTTCAGGGGTCTATATATATATATATATTCCCACAACATTCCTTCAACATTTTAAAAATTTTATCTGCTCATTCAATCGATCCATTCATCTACCATTCTTCTCATTACATCCCACTTTAAAATAATTTTGAATTTTTAAAAAACCATTTATGTATATATATATATATATGAATATTTGTATAAATCACAGTTCCATATAGTAAAATAAATGCTTGTGCCATTTTGGCTTTGACGAAGTATTTTCTAACTCTAAAACCAGTAGATTTAATTATTTAATCGAAAACAACATTTCCCTTCGAATCAAAATAACGATCTCATTAACGCGAAAAACCGGAAATAGAGTCTGTGATGAGGGTTCTAGACTGAAAGAACTCCCGGCTAAGGTCTCATTGAAATATCCTTTTATGGCCAAATCTCGTCGATTAACGTTACTGTGATGTACCTTTGAACAATGGTTGGTGGTTTTAGTGCAGTTTCCAGGTAGTTAGGGAGTATTCCGATATCCTGAACAAATGTTCTTATCTACCTTAGTGGCTTGGTCATCCATAGCGAGGACTGGAAACCTTCTTTCAAAATGTATGCTAAAGGAGCATAAGGGCTAGGTTGCTCGTATGGCCTGAAAAACTTTGAAAAATGAAAAGGGCAATATTCCTCACATCTGTATGCTACCTACAAGTGAAACATAGAGTGTAGTTTAAATAAGATACTCATTTTTGAAAACTGTACTACATTCACAATGTTAATTAAATCGCTTGTTTGATTAGTTTTAAAAACCTACTTTTTATGTTTGAAGCTTTGTCTATAAATATTTTCCTTGGATCAAGATTAACTCTATTTTTTAATTTTACTCTTGTTTGAAGCAGAAATATTTATAAGTGTCCGATATGGATACTTTATTTTGACGTTATTTATGAAGCTCAAGAAAATATTATTATGTTACATGTTAATTGATAGAATTATTTTATTATGCAGACGTAGGTAGAAGTTAATTAGAGTAATTACTTAATATTTCCCATGTAATGAGTCAAAATATGCTAAGGTACTAACGAATAGTATTAGGAATAAGTGTTAATTATTTTGTGCCATTCTTTTATAAATTCCATATACAACCATAGGTTCAGGAAGGATGATAAACTAATGATTACAAAAAATATATATTTAATTATATGTATATGTATAACCAGCCATCTACCTATATATATATATATACACACCTATTTATTTAGTTATATATATATATACATCCATTACCATCCATCCATACATCCATTCATATAGTTATCTATCTATCTATCTATCTATCTATCTATCTATCTATCTATCTATCTATCAAATATAAATCTTGGTCGATTAGTAAAATGACCAAATTTACGTTTTTCTTACAGCAATTATTAAATATTTTTTAAAAATAATGGAAAACTTTTTAACTCATTTTTTATGTATAGAGTGAATTTGATTTTTTTAAATAATTAAATCTAATGAATGTGTTTTATTTAACAAGTTAAAACACAAACGTTGCTGCATATGTCCCCGAAACTCACACTACTCCACACGTGTGAGATTCTTCCCTCGATATGTCGGCAAACAATTGATATGTGGGATTGTTACACCAAGAAATCCAATTTCCGGGCGTGGTTCAAACCCAACCCCCACCTCCTCCCAGTACCAATTTCTTCTTCGAGAGATTTTTTTTCCTTTATTTTTTATTTTTTGAATGTTTTTGTGATATTTTTCTCTCTTTTCGTTTCATCCTCTCTTCCTTGTTATTTCCTCCGAGCTGAAGGATTCAGGATGTGTGTGGCTCGCGGGGTGTCATTCTTTGGAGAGGATAGTTTTTATCTTCTTCCTATATTAGCACTATTATTTTATGTTTACAAAAAAAAAACTCTTGAAAATGGTATGAAAGTGCTGTGGTTGACTTTAAAACTTTTTAATTTTTTTTCAAAAGGTTTATAATTATCAATCCATCAATGCTTCTTTTTAAATACATATTTAAAATAAAATACTATTCTTATTCAATCAGAAGGTTTTGATCAAAATTATATTTAACTAAAGATAAATTTCAATAAACTGTCATTTTATTACACTTATGTCTGGGATATAAATTAAAAGGGTAAACAAAATATGCGTATTTTATTGTATTCCCTCGCACACTACACCCTTTGTTGATGTTTGGGTGGGCCAACATAGTCCAATATATGTTTTGTGTCTCTAATTATTGAGGTTGAGCGAACTTAATACCTAGTGGGGCTCTATTCCAGTCAGACAGTTTCAAAGTCACAGCTCAAGTCGTGACAGAAGAAAACCAGCAATCTTATTTACAAAGCTTCCCTTGAAAAGTGACGTGTTACTAATCCACTGAATTCAATTCCTCCGCACAAAGCTGGGGGATCTCAAATAAAGTTCAATATTTGAATTTCTAGAATTTTTTATCTCCCAATTCATGTCGCGCTTCTTCTCTCGTACACATCCGTAATAATTCATGTTTTCATCGAACAAATAAAGTCTTAGGAGAAAAGTTTTTTTTTAATCTTCATGCATAATGGAGATATTCACAAAACACAAAGTGGTAAAAACACAAAGTTACACATTTAAATTAGTGTACAGTCCCCTCCAATATGAACGTGAACCATGAATTACTACCCATCTGGTACATACACATATTTACACTCATGGGATAAGGATACATATGGTATAGTCTAGAAGAAATGAGCACATATTTGCGTGGAGGGAGAGAGGCAGACCAGTTTATAAAAAAATAGCTCGGTACACCCAGCAACGAGACTGGTAGCCAGGAACCTTGTGGCCATGTACCATGTCTCTCCTTGTGGACAGAAGCTGTGTGGAGGGAGCGAGGTCTATTGTTCACAGAACTGACATAGAATTCATTAAAATATCAATAAACCGTATTTATGGGAATATGAACTAGAAACGTAGCCCCTCCCCCGCCAGTATATTGAAAACTGACAGTGGCAACATGTTTTTCTCAGTTCACGGGTCTCGAACCCCCCCCC
>CABFWO010000181.1:39505-80411 GCA_902155825.1 Timema genevievae
GTAGTAATTAACGGTACAGAGCGACCAGAAGGTCTCAAGTGCAGCCCTCCCCCCAACTGTACACCACAACTCCCCCCGGGGACTACGCCCTAAGCAGAGGAAGATAATCTTGTTCCCCAGCCGAGAGGTCATCGCTTCATGGACTGCAGATACCTTTTAAACATATATTAGACTTGAATACAATTCACACATACATGATTTCTTAACATGACCAGAAAAGGGCCATTTATCTTGCATCTGAGCAGAAAAAAATATTCTTTTATCCAAGTCTAAAAAAAAAAATTAAAAATGAGTTTGACGTTTACTAACTATTAATTAAAACAAAATTACTTTCAAAACAACATGATATTTTAACACCTAAGGGAAAGGATGTGGAATAGAGGCATTAGCGTGGAGAGAGAATGGTAAAACCGAAATGGTAAATCAGACGCGGAAACCCCGAGCTGAGAGTCAACAACACTTAACCTCCCAGGCTATAGATGATCCAAGATATTGTGCAACTGACTCCTTAGATGGCGTGAGCACCTGTATGAGTCTACAATGTTGTAGTAAAATAAATCACCTTGGTAAAAACCTGGCGAAATTTGAACCCATACCTCCCGGCCAACAGCAAATCGGACAAGACGAGACTAATACCTTATATTGCATGCCCCACATGTTTGTATTAGATAATAATATATGTAATATTTAGATATGTGTACAAACATTTCCAGTCAGTAATTATTAGCATTATTTACGGTTTCTCAAATGTCAAAGGGAAATAATTTAGCCTGATTTTCGAGCTTGTGACGCGGTTATTGGGTTTGTAAAACGGATCGAATAAGAAATAATCCGATGTTTGCGTGGACGGACGTGAGACCACTCTATCAGCCTTGTCCGGGACGAAAAAACAGACTGATAGCGTGACCCGCGTGGTTTTTTATCTTTCAATTATTCATGAAGCAAATAGTTTCATGAGAGGCACGATTTGATCCGGGAATAAACGATTTGAACGCTTTATACTGCCCCAATTATTGCCTGGTAGAATATACATGGAGGACAGCAAAAAACAAACAAAGCACATTTATAAGTTTTTTTTATTTTTTAAAATATTTTTAGAACCCACTTCGGTGGCCACGTTGTCTAAGGCGCTACTCTAGCAGTAGACTAGACTACAATAGCCCCATGACTTCTTTGGTGCTGACTGACAGTTCACAGCTGACTTCTGTCAGTCAAAATTTAGGTATATAACTAAATTTTGACTGTCAGAAGTCACAGCTGCTAAACACATGTTTTTTGCAGATCATATGGTTCGGCGAAGGGATACATAATTTAGTCTGGTAGCTTTTCAAAGCCGTCAGCTGTCAGTCAGCACTAAAGAAGCCATGGGACTACTGTACCTCTGTCTGGGGAGATCAATATTCTAATCTTGGTTGGATGTAGTGAGGATAGTTTTTTCTAAAATGGTTTTCCACTCTTGGAAAACAGAGATTAGAATAAAAAAAGAAACAAAAGCTAGGAAATATTTAGAACAAGACGAAGTAAAAAAATTTCAATATCTTGTTACTAGCTACAAAATTGGTGTCAGTAAGGCGTGTGCATCTAAATGGAACATTTTATTTGATGACACTGCATGCGTGTTCTATATTCTATTTTTTTTTGTGATACATCTGTAACATCCGTTGGTGTGAAGATTTTAAATGACTTTGCTCGTATATGCCGAAGAAAATCAACCAAAAACCGAGCCAATACAAAAAGACTGTTACTAAATTACGTCAGTGGTCTCAGCCAGAAGACATATTAATAAAATATTGTAAATTTGATCTAGAAAAACCAGAATTAAACCCTATTCAAAAGTATATGGAACTAGCTCAGAATTTCGAAGGAGATTTGTCCCAAATCAAGAAACTTCTTCAATTGAGCACAGAAGAGCTTTTTCCAGATGGAGCACAAGTTCAATTTTTAGCAGAAGAGTTTGCCTTGGATTGTTTTAGGAGAAGATACTCATCATAATTGTTTTTGACATGACCTTTCATGATCTATAATCAGTCTGCATTATGCTATCAAGCCATTCGGATTAGCAACTGTTTGTTCTTACCTCATCCTAAACATATATATTTGCAAACTTGCCTCCAAACTTCACGTTTCTGTTGATAATAGTAGTTCAAAATATGTTTTTTAGTTCCTTTTCGAATAATTTTACAGAACTAGAAAAATTTGCTATCTTACAGTTGTATGTAACTTATGTAATACAGTCTTTTACTTACAAGGGTGGTTCTATTAGTTGGCAAGCTCAAAACAAAAATATCGCAGCCAAAACAATGCAGGCTTTCATGATCAGCTCAGCGTGTGAAAGATTTCAACAAATAGCGGCACTCATTTCAGTACAATATTTAAAAGGAGAAGAGCTGACACAGCTGACAAAGAAAGCTGTTACACTAATAAAAGAGTGCAGGTTTGTTGTCATAGCCATTAGTTCTGACAACAACAGAATCAATAGAACAATGTTCCATATCATTTCAGGTGGTAGCATGAAAGTAAACATACCCAGTACGAGTTTTGAAAAGTTCAATATATATTTTTATACGGAAGCACTGGTTGCTGTAATTAAATTCCTACTTACGTTGAGAGATGTTAATTATTGTTCACCAGGGAAGTTTCAGACTGGTAACTTGCAAAAACGGTTCATTATGTACAGAAAACTTTGTGGAGGCAATTATAGTGTTTCTGTAAACCAGATACTCGAAGCTGAAAAAAAAAAAAGATTTGAGTTCAAAGTTTACTAGGTCTTATATCTGCCAAGTGTGGACAAATAAAAACAAAATTTGAAAGAAAAAAAAACGTGAACTTCAGAACTGTGATCAAGACAGTTCAGAGAATGTGAGCTCTGAAATCATTGAACGTTCATTTAATGATCTTACAACAATGCTACTACAACATATGAACATTGATATCACTGAAATGTATCCGGTCGTATATGTTTCTGAATATGCTTCTCACAAAGCAGAAAAAAATATTTAACTGTGAATCATATGTTGAAACTATAATAAACAAATCAGAATGTGATGGTGATGCGTTAAAACAACTAAACAGGGGTGGTTTGACATCTCCATCAGATGTAGTGTTCAAAACCTGTACTATTATGAACAAGGTTTTGCAAGCTTTGCTTTGTGATAAGAACGAGCAAATGTTTTTTTATAATCAAATCGGCAAAAACTTACACATAAATTTAACTAAAAAGGTTATGTGTATGAATATATATGAGATTAATGAAATTTGTGTTTGTGGAACTACTGTACAAGTACCCTTTTGCCGACATTTGCCAATATTTTGCTCAACAATCAGACTAAACATAAAAATGACGTCATTTCAGCATTAAAATCCACAAACANTTTTTGTAAAGTCACACAGTCAGTATCAAGTTGGTTGGACCATTATGTGTTGTAATTTTTAATGAAACAAACATTACAATATTTGTGTTTAATTAAGTTGATCATGTGAAAATACTGTAAATAATTGTAAAATAAAAATGTTTCTAAAAGGATAGATTACACGAGCAAGTTTTATGAATTAAATTAAAGTGCGTACATGACAGTAATCTTTGTAATGTGTACACAAACATAAGACTTAATAATCAAGATACATTATTTGTAAAAAAAAATTACAGACAATGTTTGTACTAGACACCAAATACCAATCGCTTTATTATATCAGTGAAGGCAGTGCGCTCTCTACCTGCCAATGGTAGGACCACTATTTGGAGTTCTTGCGATGTTGCCAAGTCAATGCTCCGGCCTGTAACTGTAGACGGCCGTGGTAAAATGGACGGTGAGGGGAAAGTGGTATTTTAATAAAGTAAACTCTTGTCAAGAATTGGCTGCCCTGCAGGGATGTTATGACCATTTGACACAAAGTTATTTGCTGCCCCTAATTAGCTTCATTCTCGAGGAAAGGATGGCGCTTGAGTTACTATGACCACCACATTCTGTATCTTCCGCTAGTTCTAGCCTTGACTTTGCATCTAGCGTCAATGCATAGAATAAAAACAGTTCCCGCCAACTGTTAGCAACGTTTTTCCAAAGAAGACTTCCTTTAAAGAGGTTATATGCTATAAATTTGGTGAATATTGTTCAAAGTACCAACAATCTCTCTTTGGATTTTATGTTGAAATATCTCATATAATTTTTTCTTGGACTTTAAGTTGATATTTTTCTTTGGTAATCAAGTTAGACAAAAAAAGTGTTAATACTGTTCAATAAAATATTAGATTCATAGATAATAGCAGTTACTCCCGTGGTTTAAGTCATCAATCTTGATATAGATGTCAACATTTTAACAAATAGTACACAGCTTAAGTTTTTTGGCTTAACTCTAAAGAATATCATTGCCAAAGTTATTTTAAAATTGGGTAACGTATTTGGCAGTAATCGTGGAATAAAAAATAGATTTAAAGACCAAAAGCTAAATGGTCGAATCAAAACAAGACCTCACTAGTCTGGTCCAATAAAATCTTATATTTATATAAAACTAGATATACATTAATTAAAACAAATGATATCAAAACATTCTTTTTTCTCAAAAACTTCTATGAATAAATATTTTCAATCAAATATCAGCTATTGACTAATAATTTTGACAATAATTAATATATATAAAAGCAATTGGAGCACTGTTCATATGCTGACATGTAATCCTTTTGTTTATGTCTGCACCGTGCCTTACTCTCCACTCGGGCTGTATGTATATTTATATCAATGGGATAAGGTTGAGAAAGCTTATAATAAAGTAAATGTACCCGTATTTGCGCGGAGGTAGTTTAGAAAACTATATAATAAAAATATATCCTCAGTACACCCAGCCTTGACTCGAACACTGGACTTCCAGTCATCAGAAATTAAGTCTATGTCACATTATTTGGAGAAATTCCTTGTACATTCCTTTGAATCTTTTCGTGAAGCATACGGCTGCCACATACCTTCTTCATTCAAGTCTCTTTGACACTTGTGAGCTCGTCCCATGATATTCCATATTTTCAGCCTTCTTCATCGATTCTCTTCCACCAAATTCATCCTTAGCCTCCTCTGTCATCAGAATCCTTCTGGTTTCCAATCCAGATCTTCTCTTGAGACGTCATCCTGGTCCTTAAGGAGAGGGTGGCCAAACCAGCCTCACCTGCAACTTTCCCATCTCCAATTGTCTGTGTTTCTGGTTGGTTTTGTTCCACATCTCTTCATTTGACCCTACATCTGTCCACCATAGACCCTCAATATGTTCCTGAGGCATCTGTTGACGAACGTCTACATTATTTGGGTTGGCTTTACGTCTCGCTTATGTAGAGATATTTTTCTTTGAAAAATCTGCAGTTTAATATTTATTCTTAGTACTATTGGCTTCAGATTGGTCTCAAGAGGTGTCTTAATATATAATATTTAAATAAATATGTATCATGGGGCCCTATTATTAAGAGATGAATATTATTTAAACTTGAAAACGGAGCTAATTGTCAACTAAATGAACGCAAACAAACCAGCACATGTGAACACGTGAGTCAGAACGTCAATTTCAACTAGTATTCCTTGCCAATAGCAGAAAAGCTTGGGTTTGATTCCCTTCTCTGTGAACTGAGAGTGTTTTTTAACTGAATGGTTGTCCATTTTTTCTTCAAATATATGCATTTACATTTCTTTGAATTTCTAACTAACTCATCCGTATACCATTAACGTAATTAAATTAAAATATTTCAATGAAATAAATAAAATATATATACTTAAAAAATATAGTGAGATACATTTTGAGCCATTAGTTTGTTTAGTCTTGAAAATATTTACTAAGTAAAGAAGGACTAAAAACATTTTATTTCTTAATAAAATATTCTCTATTTGTTTAATTAAAGTGTTTATCCGCTGAAAGAGTTAGGACTACAATCTTCCTGTATTCCATTAATTAGGTCTCCAGAGCCAGTCGTGCTAAGAAATAATCTAGCACCGCTGGTTGTAATATAATTTATTTGATTTCACATGCCCTTAAAACTGCCTATTTATCAAACTTACTGCGTTAATAAAGCGATTAATATTTTCCTTGCGCGAGGCCCGATTTTGTTAAACTGTTTTAGTATTTTTTTTTATTTCCCTGCCATCTCATGAAAATAAATAATTTGTATGTGCTGCAGAGCTGTTGAAAAGTGAGCTTAGGATCAGAGTGGCATAAGGACCAGTTCAAGGGTTAGCACCTCGCGTGTAGTCTAGTCTCAGGGGGCAGTGCAACCGGCAATACAATTCTCATAGGAAAGAACCTAGAGGAAAAACAAGCTTTTATTTGGCGGCCATAAATGCTAATAGATTTTTTATCTATTTTATTTTTATGAATAGTTAATATTAATAAAAAATTACAGCCGAATATCAATTGACTTGACGAATGAATACATGATTTTGTGTCTTGTAACTTCTCTAGCTGTCAAATTAAAATTGGGCTGGAACATAATTCTTTTGGGGGGTCATAAACATCTCCTCTGATTTATACAAACGTTATACAATAATGACTACACAAAAAAAATCCAAAGACAAATATTTTTACATGTGTGTGGATTTAAAAAAACTTCTTAACCTAGAACAACGACGACGTTTACCATGAAACTTCATACTATATTGCTATAAATGTTATAATTGGTTGACATGGTGAGCCCAACTAAGGCTCCTGTCTGGTTGCGATCAAGTTCCCGTCTTTCGTAATAAACTTCTTCACGTCCATGGGAAACTTATACAGCCAGATAAACTTCAACTTGAAAGAGAGAGTACTATTATTATTTATTAATTAATACAATACAATACCATGCAATACAAATTACAGACTTTCACTATATCTAGTTTTATATCCATCGCTTTGAGTTTAGGTTCTCTATTAATTTCAACAGTTCTAACATCAAATACAACTCACACAGGAGGACACGCGGACTGAACGTCAAGATATTATAGTCTGGTTTGATCAAACAGGAGGTTGGGTTTCAAATCCCATCTCAGTTTATTACGCTCATTTTTACTTTATAGCTATCTATCTGGTTGACAAATTATTATGATCATAAAAAAAACCTCAAGATTTTGATTAATTTTGACGTTTCATGACACCCCCGAATTCAAAAAAGTTGTTTTTGAATTTCCGTCTGTCTGTCTATACCTTGGACTTGAACCTAAATTATTTTACCGATCGGGCTAAAAGTTGGTATCTAGGGTTTTAATAGGTTTTTGCCGACGGATTTTTGGAATTGGTTATCTAACCCTAAAATTAAGGGTAATTTAGTGAAGGGAAAAAAGGAGAAAAATCTATTTTCTTCAAATCGGCTCTAACGATTTTAATTATAATTAATTTTTAAGCATTGATCAATTATATGAACAAAATGGCTACTTTAATTTTTTCGTCAAAATGACTTTAAGGGTTCTGGTCCGATGTGTAAATTCTTATTTCTTATTACATCTCCGAAACTATTTATCATTGTAAATAATTAGGTCTATTTATAATACAAATATTTTAATTGAAGCATATTTTTATATAATCAATAATTCTCAAGCTTAACGCAAATATATATATTTTTAACTTTTTAAACACTTCAGTTCAAGTATTGTGACCGTAAAAAAATGCAACTCGAGATGGGGATGGATGTCGACGTTTCATGACCCCTCGAAACTTAAAAAGGTGGTTTTTGTAATACCGTTTATCTGTGTGTCTGTTTAACCCTGAAATTAAGAGCAGGCTAGTAAAGGGCAACAAGAGAAAAAAACATTTTCTTAAAATCGGCTCTAACGATTTTGAATAAAATTCGTATCTAGGCTTTGATTAAGATTTTAAACAAAATGTTTATTTTCTTAGTCCTAGGAAAACTAATTTTAGGGTATTTTACAGAAGCTGACATTTCCGTGTCTCACACCTATTTAGGATACTAGATAATTTACCATTGGAAAATTGTAGTACTATTAAGAATATAATATTATTTGAAATATATTTTTATAAAACCAATAGTTTTGGAGATATTGGCAAATATACTAATACAATTTTGTGAGCTTTCGTTGTACAGAGATACTACTTAAGTTTTAACGCAATAACTCTCTAATTCCATGAGTGAGTAGATAAGTAAATCTCTCAAAATGTTGTATTCCTTTTTCTTTAACCTCTTATGGGAAATGTCTGTACAACAATGATCTATCTCTATAATTTTAGACTCAATAGTCAATAATTACTTCTTTTTGGTCTAAATTTATAAATGAGGATTTAATAAAAATTAGATAATCATAAGATATGCAACCCCTAATAAAATGTCAAAATTTTAACAGGAAGTTTAAATTTTAATACGAAGTATTGACCCTTGACCCAATATCGATCTTTGTTTTTATTTTTTTGGTTCAAATATACTAGTGACCACATTAATTCATTAAAAAGAAAATCTTAAAATTTAAATTTGGGAGTCATAAAATGTTTAACGTAAGTATAACGCAATTTTTTCTCGGGTTTGCTAGTGTATATTATTTCGTTTCACATATATTACGTGTTTTGAGTAAATATTAAAGTTTTTAAACAATGTATTGAGAAATTCCGTGCAGAGTTCCGTACCATTTATTTAATAATATAACTGGATATTTAAATAGTGATCATATAGGTTAATATTAATTAATTAAACTTTTATTGCATTAGCTTTTAATTTGATCTATATATATGCACAGACAAATAATATATCAAGACACTCAACCTCCAGGTTAAAATGGTTGCGCTCCTTTTGGCAGCTTGAGTCCTTCACCACTAGGATCGCTGCGGTTAGTCCTATCATCACCCAGCAGTGACACTAGCGAAGCCTAGTGTTGAAGAATTCAAGCTGGCAAAAGGAGCGCAGCAAAACACTCGTAGGGCTGAGAGTCTGTTTCTTACTTGTCTGTGATATATGTTAAAACCCTTTCAAACACTCATCACCGTATTTTCCCGAAACCTGGGCCTGGAAACTTGAAATTTTGCTTGGAAATATCTAAATTTTCGAAATTTAAAAATGAAGCTTTTGGAAATGGGAGAGTGCTTAAAGCTATATAATTTTTTTTTAATATTAAGCCAAAATTTAACAGAATGGTATAAAGACAGCTCCAGATAACCAAATAAATCTTAAAATTTAAAAGTTTTAATTGTGAATTGGAGAATAAGGATAGGCTTTTAAAATTTCAAAATCTAATACTAAACAACTACTTCCCAGTGTGGTAAAAAACTGAAATTTGACTGGCACGTAGATAAATCATATAAATAATCAAAAAAGTCTTAAAACTTAAAAATGTGAAAGTGAGAATTTAAAAAAGGGGGGAGGTGCAAGTATCTTAAAATATTTCCAAAATTATTATAAAATTATTTTTCGTCATGAAAGGAAATTTATATTTATATATTTGTCAAGTTTGTAAAATGACCACCCCACAATAACTATAAAAGTCGGAAGTTCGAAATTTAAAAACAATGTCGGGAAATGGCTAGTAAGAAAATAAAAAAACAGACATCTCGATATGGTAGAAAATTTGAATTTTGTACAGGCAGAAGAAGAAATCTAAAAATTTAAGAGTACAAAATCAAATCTTATCTTAAAGGGGATCCACTAGCGTTGCAATTACGAATCTAAAATTCGAAGAATGTACTAGGGTCTATCTAGCAGCAACATAACACTTAAAATAAACACATTTTGGCCACAGTGCTAGGCGAGCTTTGATGCTCATTGGAAAACCGTGATGATTATTAATAAATGTATTGGTAACAGAGTATATTATTTATTTATACTTTTAAGTGAGCTGTAATGCTCTTGCTTCCAAAGTTTTTCTATAAAAATGTACCTCTCCAATATACTGATTTTTACCATAATTTTCCAGTCTAATGTGGGTACAATATCTAAAATTCTACCTTACATACACATATTCCGTAAGAATAATTAAAGTGTGTGTATAGCCTAAACGTGAACTAAGACAAGGTGGGAAATAAACAACCAAATAATAATTAAATTATATTTTTTGAAGGACCCTTAAATTACTTTTCCTGTGCGCCCCGCAATTATCAGATAACGTTATTGATTTATTTTGGGCGCGCTTGGAACTTGCTGATCGCATTTCATTTGTTGAACAAACATTTTTCTTGCTTCGTTTTCATATCTACCTGGGAAAGTAGTAGTAATAATAATTACATGATATATTTATAGATTTGTGATCAAAATAACCGTGTGGCTGGCTTTAAGCTGATAATAACGCGTCCTGGCAAGGTTAATTGAAATATGAATGATAACATTTGATTTATGATATTTGTTGCGGGGGAAAAAGAGATTATAGTTTATTTATTTTTCGTAGGGAATATAATAACTGTTCTAATACAATATTATATGTTGTTTAAAACTTTGAGGTGGGATGGAAAGGGACGAGAGAAAAGGACAGTGTTTTTGAATTTTTATGGCAAAATATTTTGATGGCTAAAATAAATAAAATATTGCTCCAGCACAAACAGAGAGTTTAATTTTCTTCACATGTTGATATTAAAAGTTCCTGAATATCCATAGTTACTATAGCGGCATTAGAAGAGATTTTTTTTAATTAATAGAAAAATTATCATTAAATTCCAGGACACCCTTGATAGATTTTCAAGAAATATTGATGCCAAAATGTGAAGAAAATTAAATCATATATTTATACTGAAGCAATGTTTTATTTATTTTGGTCAAAAAATCTTTTGGAAATAAAGCTGCAAAAACATTGGCTGTTTCTCGCATTCCATTCAATCCCACCTTAAGAACACGTGTATCAATAAGAAACCAAAATAGCGACTAATTTATATAAGTGGGTGGAAGAGTAATATTAGATGTGCTAAAAGTAATTAATGTTTTATTATTGATTATCCTATTCCTGCATCTTCTATTGATATCAATATTTAATAGTTTATTAATTATCTGCGTGACACTACCCTACACCTGCACCTACTATTAATGTAAATAATGTCAGGCAGTTAATTCATGCTGTAATTGTTTTAAATTAAAATGTCCCTCTTAAAACTCGTTTGGTTGGATTAGGGGTAGTTTAACCTCGACTACCCTCCAACTCTATTTATAGATGAATGATGGTAAATTTTCTTATAAATCACCTTTATTTCCTGTTTCCTTATGTTTGATAGTGTAATTTCCTGACTACATTTACATTGAAGATTAATACTAAATCCATTCAAATTGGAAAATTTAGATTGTATTTTATTTATATAAAAAACACCAAATTGAAATTTATTTCGATTGTAAAGTGGAAAGACTGACTTTTTGTAGTGGGTTTGTTAATGAACTAATTAGTTCTTGTTTTACCCTCTTTAGAAAATACTTCAAGCTACACAAAGTATAAGAAAAAGTTTTTATTCCATTATACCGCAGACAGATAAGCTCACATCTAATTAGTTTTGAGAAGAGTTTTTCTTTCAAAATAATATAATGCAGCCTTAGATGGAAACGTTATTCTTAGTTTAAAGCACTGCCTTTTATTGTGAGTTCATTTCCAAAGGTTTCAGAAATCAAATAATTATTTAACTTCAATTTGAATATTAATATATTTTAATCCTTTAATATATATTTAAGAATGGAAAATATGATTTTTTTTAACTTTAAATTAATGGAAGTATTCAAACAAATAAAGAATTTGGGGAAATAATTTTGAAATACAAATATAATTAATATAATTTGTCAAAGAATGGAACAAGGACTTTATTTTAGCACCGAATTTTACCATTCGTTCCGATTATACACATATTAGCTAATCACACTTTAAGAATTACTAGATCTACTTTCAAAGGAGGAGCCTTATCTGACACCTAGAATAGTTACTAGATATACCTTAATAGGAAGACAGCGAGAATAGTTACTAGATCTACTTTCATAAAAAGAACCTTATCTGACAACTAGAATAGTTACTAGATCTACTTTCATAGGAATAACCTTACCTGACAGCAAGAACAGTTACTAGTTCTACTTTTGTAGGAAGAACCTTATCTGACAGCTAGAACAGTTACTAGATCTACTTCCATAGGAAGAACCTTATCTGACAGCTAGAAAAGTTACTAGATCTACTTTCATAGGAAAAACCTTATCTAACAGTTATAAAATCTATTAGATCTGCTTTAATGTATTTAGACGTAGTCATATGGTCTTCAGATATCACTTTTGATCTATCATATTAATCACAATGAAAATAATATTAAAATATCAATAGATTATTAATGTTGACAGTAATCAAACAATATCTGTATTTACTAAAATCCCTTTATTGAAAAAAATTTAACTATTTATTACCCGATCATCTGATAGCTATATTTTTAAAATACCTATTTTATTAGCTTAATAAAATAAGCAAGCATGAAACATTTAATATGGATATTCACTTTTATTTTCTGGTCACATATTGTGATCAATTCACCAAGCCCTAAAAAACATTTTGACACTTGATAAAGTAAAATCAAATGAGCCTATATAAAAGAAAGAAAAAGCTTGAATGTAAATTTTGTCAAAATTTCGGTGTCGTTCTCTTGGTGCTATTCATTTTGTTTTGACTTAATTAAAATGTTATCAAAAGGCTTCTTTTAAAAACTAATCGAATTACGTTTCACGTTGAATAGAAACATCTATTTCTTTTCAGATACACCCTAAACAAGCAAATAAAAAATATTCAATGCATTTGTACACAGATCTATTTAAATTACTGATGAACCTATTTACCGATACGTACATGCTTTTATGGATTTGTTTTTAATATTTGTAAAAAATTATGAAATCATTTTAATTAAATCTCAGTATGGAGAAAAAGAGGTTTGTTAACAAAGGCGTAAATAATTTCAATGAAGGATTATAATGGACTAATTATTTGGAGGGAAAAAAACATCAATTATAACGAAGGTAATTTTAAATGAACGTAAAAAAAACATTAAAAAGGTATGTAGAAAATTTGTTTTTCTATATCTTTCAGCGAATAATATAACCCTCAGGGACTCGCATGGTTAGCGTAAATTGTGTTTATTAAAAATAATGAAGGGTATTTTCATTTAAATAAAAGCACATATTTCTAAATAAGATATGTGTTCTAGAAATCTACTTGGAGGCAATGTCCGTGTAAATATGCCCTAGGAATATATATAAAATTTAAAAAAAACAAAAACAGTGTATAGTCAATATTATTGTTGGTAGTTTAAAAATTGTTCATATTTTTAGAAGGTCGAGTTTTCAATATGAAACTGTTGTTTTCTTAATTATACTATATTTCACATAGGTTTTCTATTTATTTTTTATTAAATCTGTTTTTTTAACCAATTTTTGTAGGGCAAAAAGACTATCAAAATTGTGTGATATACTCTATTATATAATACAAATTTCATAGGAAGTATCTTTTATAGTTTACAAATATATTATCTTGTGGCCAATTAATAACATTTTACCATATTATTGGTTTTATTTAATAAAATGTAATATTATAATTTAAAAGTGAAGGATGCATATCACATGACCTAAGTATGAACACGTGAAAATAGATTTAGTAACTCTTCTAGCTGTCAGATAAGGTTCTTCTGATGAAAGTAGAACTAGTAACTGTTCTAGCTGTCAGATAAGGTTCTTCCTATGAAAGTAGATCTAGTAACTGTTTTAGCTGTCAAATAAGGTTCTTCCTATAAAAGTAGTTATAGTAGGCCTAACTGTTCTTTCAGCTTCCTATTAAAATTAGAATGTAGTACAATCGGCCGTTTCAAAGGAATTTCCCTATAAATCGGTATTATTGGTATTGCTTGCTACCGATAATTAAACCTGGTTTAAACTAATCTCAAACTGGGATTACTGTGTCGTGGAACGGTTTATCTGATTGATATTCGCTCACAATCGCCGGCTGTAATATCAAACTCTCAACCTCCTCCCCCAACACTTGAGCGGAATAATTCCCTTGAGCGTGATGAGAGTGGTGTTAGCTGGGAATTACTGACCCCTCCCCCCCCCCCTGTTTCACTCCTAGCTCTAGAGATATGGACCCAGCATCGGTTCCTGTGAGATAAGCGGGACAGACATAGGACTGATTAAAAACTATCGAAGGATCTAAAAAACAAGATGTTCCGAGCCAGAAATGACCAACCAGAACGTTCTTTCTATCACAAATAAATTATTGTATTGTTGAGTGGACTACCCAAGGATCAAAGTAAAATTGTTGGCAGGTCGGGGGTTCAATTACTAGCAGGATGTAGCAGGGGTTCGTAAAATGGGTGGTGACATATTCTTTAAAGTATTCGATAATATTTGTTTAAAGGTAGGTTATGAGAATCAAAAATTATATTTTTTATGAAGGAAAAAATATTCAGTAATATATTATAAATGAACTTTTGAAAATTGGAATTAAATGTGTTGAGCTCTAAATCTTTATATAATTCCGTGAGTGCTAGATAGATCAAACTTTGAGAATATTCTTATATATATGGATGGATTTACCTTTTATGTGATCTCGAATTCTAAAAATGTAGGTCTGACAGCTTTCTATGCTTGACCGTCAGGCAAATACAGAGAGAGCAGACAGACAGACAGTGGGTATCGTCACTCGTTTATTCTCTAGACCCATAATTTGAGCACCTCCAGACTTTGTTCCGATCACAAGGGTGGTCCCTCTGTCCATTTGTCTATAACAACATTACAACGTCGATCTAGGAACCGCAGTGCTCAATTAATTGCCAGGTTTGAATCCCAAACTCTCTCGAGGACCTCATCATGAATCATTAGTTGGGTGGTACACTCCATTAAAATGAGAGGACCCAGTTAGATCCTCGAATGTTCTAAGGCGTCACTACCGTAATAAACTAGACCTCCGGTAACGGGGAGATTTGGGCTCAAATTACGGTTGGGTGTACTTTCCTAAATGGATTTCAAATATTCCTCTACCAATTGATGATACAATTCCTACAAATTAAGCCTTTCTCTACCCTATTACAGTAACTTAATCAGTACATATTAAGCGTATAGCCGAAACGGGTATTAGGACACGGTAGAACAAACCAAGGTATCAGTCTTACATTGAATGATTACACTATGAACCTATCTTATAAGTTAAATCATAGTGGAACCAAGCAAGGTAGCAGTTTTACCTTGACTTATTACACCATGAACCTATTGTATAGGCTACACCATAGTGGAACCAAGCAAGCTAGCAGTCTTACCTTGACTGATTACACTATGAACCTATCTTATAAGCTACACCATAGTGGAACCAAGCAAGGTAGCAGTCTTACCTTGAATGATTATACTATGAACCTATCTTATAAGCTACACCATAGTGGAACCAAGCAAGGTAGCAGTCTTACCTTGAATGATTACACTATGAACCTATCTTATAAGTTACATCATAGTGGAACCAAGCAGGGTAGCAGTCTTACCTTGAATGATTACACTATGGTGATTTTACTACTGGTAAAAAGTTAATATTGTAAAACCAGCGAAATTGCTAACCACCAGTTACCCGCTGTGCTTCTATTTAGCCAACGAACCTATATACGTCCATCACAGGCTCAGCCTTAAACATTTATTTATAAGTTTTTTAATTTAGCACCGCGTCTTACTACCCGTTCGGGTTATACGCTTATTTATAAGTTACCCTGATCAAAGGACAAATCTTGGATAGATCAGGTGTAGATAACTGTTCAACTAAAATAAGTGTCTCAGATTAAATTACCATGCTAAAATGTAATTTTTCATTTTTATTAGACTGGAAAGGAAACTATATTAAACACAATTTTGTTCACATAGTTCTGTTTTAGAATTTCTAAACAACTTTTCTTCATCTCACAAATATTATTGAAAAATGATATCTTCCGATTTTAGGAATTTCTAAAGCACTCAATAATCTTGCAAACTTTGAAGAAGTCAGATAAACTTTTTAAGTTGTCAGTCATTAATTTCATTTATTTTACTATTGAACCAATCTTTACTTTTGAACTTTTTTTTCTCAAATGTCAAAGTAATCATTTAAGTTTTTCTTGAGATTCAAAATTGATAGATAATTTCAAAGTTTTTGAGCTCTAAACAACAACTTATATTTTTTAAGTGTTGTAATAAATTAAACTCAATAGATTTTCAGATGTGATAGAATATAATATATCATAACTCTGACCTGTTTGTAGGACATACGATTGATTCTGACTGAGTGCATTGGTCCTAGTTTTGCCTAGAGTATAGTTGGATTAACTTCTTTTCTAGTCAAGTGATAGTGCATAATTAATTATACTCTTTATTGCGCGTTACCGCCAATTAACTCATTATCTCAATCAATTTTTACTTTCAATTAAATTTAGATGGTTTTCGAAAACTACAAACTCACAATACAAATAATATTGTAGTCTTAATACAGTGACCTGAAAATTAGCATTCCAATTCTTGATCTAATAAAATATTACGAGGATAAATATGTTTTAGCTAGTTATTTTATTAATTTTTTATATTAGTGTCTTATAATACTTTATTAAATACTTATAGTTTATTGTTTTATTCTAGCTAACAAATTATTATAAGAAATAGTGAAAACTAAACTTTGGTGCTAAAATATATTTTTAACCCAATATATTAAGAGCTTCTACTTAGAGATTTCTGGTAATTTCCAAATTTATAACCACAATAATGTTTATTATTTTAGGACCTTGTCTTACCATCTGTTCGGGTTATACGCTTAGGTACTAATTACAATAATGGTTTTAGTGATTAGGAAGGTTATATTTAAAGGAAGTGTAATCACATTTGTGTAAAGGGAGAGTGGAAAACCTCCCTCAGTTCACCCAACATAGATTCTAGCCTAGATCTCCCCATCATAGACAATTTAGTCTACAGTTGAAGTACTGCCCTAGGCCATGCAGCCATATAAGTGGGTCTATAATTATTTTTTTATCTAAATAATTTAATTTGTTACCATTAATTTGTAAGTACTATCTCTGGTGATATTAGTACAACTTCTTATAAAACGCTACCTAGAACCTGTTTTTAAGTGGACAAAGGCGTAATTCTCCTATAATATGTTCTGTTAATGAAGGGGAGGTCAGGCTTCGATTCCCGGTCAGGTGTTTATGGGTAAATTGTTTCCCCTGTTCTTTCGCCACAAAATAATGCAGGCACGTTTTACTCTAATATTCCAACTTCCTCTTCTCTCTCCTATCAGTGTGTCTATATGCAATTATTTCCGACTGGTTGAAACACGTGGTAACAGGTATTATAGAGCAGTGGTTCTCAAAATGTGGTCCGCGGGACTCCCAGAAAGCTTCTGAATATAAATGAATAAAAGACTATTGATCAGATACAATCCACAAATTTGAAAAGTAAGTTGTAAAATATCCATATTATGGTGAAATTTATTTTATCAGTTGAAATGCCATTTTTTTGTTTTATTTGAGTTATTTATCGTGCACGTTCTGAGCAGACTGATTATATCAGCATTTGAGAATGTCTCTGAGCGAGAGTGAAAGGTCCTAACAATTTTGCCAAGGAAATATTTTTTTCCCCAGATATCTTCCAGGGTTCTTTTACATGTCCACATTCGAAAAGGGACCGATGGATTTACTTCCCCATCCAAAGGAGGTTGTGCTACGAATTTGTATCGCTCAGGAAAAATTCCGTCGACCCCGGCTGGATTCGAAATCACGAACTTCGATTCCTGGGGTGAACACTTCACCCCAAGACAACCAATGTCGAACAAATCATATAAATAAAGGAAGTATGTGCCAACCTTGGGTATATAAAAAAACTTTACATAAATTGAGGATAAACTATATGATATTTTCTTCAACATTTTATTTTTTTAAATTATCATTGGTCTTGTATTTTTTAGGTACTGTCATTACTTAAAGTAAAAATGACCTAAAACGATGCTTCTCCTGCATAAGTATCTCCTCGCCACTTTCTACCAGGCTCCCTGGTGTTCCTCCAGTGTGCATAACCCCCATTTGCTGGAACTCCACAACCAACACTTTGAAGAGTATAGTACTAGAGCAATGCTGTCATGGATGTGTACATACGCCCTTGTTTCCCAGAGCTGTTTGTGTCAGGGTGAAGTGGAGGTGAATAATGTTAAGTGAGATCTCCTTCCAAACTCTTGATATATTCTGTCCCCTTAAAGCTCCGACAGAGAAATAATGCGATTATTCATATCCTCTATGTCTTAAACGCTACACTTAACACACTCAGATTATTTTTAATGCGCCATTTCCCCCTCTCTCACTCCCCCCCCTCAAGAATAGGAGGGAAAGAGGATGAAAATAAATTTCCAGTCTGTTATAATCAAGTAGAAAACTTTTTATTTTTGAGTGATGGTAAACTTTTGTGTTTTGTATACACGTTCTGCCTATCTGAATATTCAGATAAATTGGGTAGGGGTGAGGAGGGCAGAATTAAGAGGAAATATACCCACATTAGTGTAAAGTAGGGGTGGGAAAACAATAAGTAAGAACTACTCTCAGTACATTAGACCAGGATTCTAGGAAAGTCATTCTCTGACGAGAGCTACGCCTGCCACCATGCGACCACCGAGGCGGGTAGTTTTGTAATTTGATTTATTGTAATATTTTAATAATATAAAATGTATCTTACACTAATTATGGGGGAGGGATGTGGAAGGAGTTTAGAGAATATTTGTCCAAATTCACGTGCAGGAACAATTTAAAAAAATAAAAATGTACTTTCATTTCACCTAGCCTAAGATTGCCACCCCGAACTACTCGTCAACAGTGAGCTAGGAAAAGCGAGACTAGCGTTTTGGACCGCGTACCCATCGATGTGAGCCCACAAAATTCGTCTTCTCTTATTCGTGATTGTTTTCGCTCACTTTCTTATCATTTGACATTCCTACACACACACACACTCACACACACACACACACACACGCACACACACACACACACGCGCACACACACATATATATGATATAAACAGCTGTCCTGTAAATTTAAACATTTATACATTATAAATTAGTTTTCTCTTTCTTTAGGAAAAAGGCTTCCATTTTATTTTAAATATAAATCTAGAAATTGTTATTAAATTTCTCGCAATTATAACCTTGTAATGTAATTATTATTATTAATAATAATAATAAAACTAAATTAACTTAATAAATAACAAGATATAAACTAATAAAAATAATCAAAACATAAAAAATTCACAGCTTCAACTCAGGAATTAAATATTGGCCTTTTGGAAAATAAACAAACATGATATCACAATATAACTTTTCAAATATTCTCTTTATTATATGATGTCTTGCCCTAATATACTATATACATTTATGTACTGGCATAAAACTCATTCCAATTAGGTTACAATTTAATAAACAAAACTATCCAAACTGTCAAAGTAAAAATCGTTGCGTTTAGGATCGCTTTTATGTTATGATACAAACGAGATATTACATTATGGGTCGTGAAGCATTAATTAGTTTATTTAAACTTTTTTTAATTCGTGCTCTAAACGTATTTGGAATACCTGCGGTATGTGCAAATCCTTTGGAGGTCGATGTTTTGGAAATGTAAATGCTTTTTAATTTTTGTGCGGTCGAGCGACCTCGCTGGATCCCATTACAGTAAAGCCTGGATAGTCAATTTTCCAAGAGATAATCACGACTTATAAAATTAAAAAGTACTGTACATTAAATATTAGGACCTTTAAACATACATTAAAAGTTTTAAAAGTCGTTTTAGTAAATTGCAACCGGGGAAATTTACTGCATGTGTATTTTTTTAAACAGAAATATTAAATTTGCTTATTTGGATATTTTATTAATTCAAATTACTCTATATGTAATCAAAGTTTCATATATAAATATGTGAGAGGTTTATTACTGCTAGAAAAGTTACTAGTTCTACTTTCATAGGAAGAACCTTATCTGACAGCTAGAACAGCTACTAGATTTACTTTCATAGGAAGAACCTTATCTGACAGCTAGAACAGTTACTAGATCTACTTTCATAGGAAGAACCTTATCTGACAACTAGAACAGTTACTAGACCTACATTCATAGGAAGAACTTTATCTGACATCTAGAACAGTTACTAGATCTACTTTCATAGGAAGAACCTTATCTGATAGCTAGAACAGCTACTAGATTTACTTTCATAGGAAGAACCTTATCTGACAGCTAGAACAGCTACTAGATCTACTTTCATAGGAAGAACCTTATCTGACAGCTAGAACAGTTACTAGATCTACTTTCATAGGAAGAACCTTATCTGACAGCTATAACAGTTACTAGATTTACTTTCATAGGAAGAACCTTATCTGACAGCTATAACAGTTACTAGATTTACTTTCATAGGAAGAACCTTATCTGACAGCTATAACAGCTACTAGATTTACTTTCATAGGAAGAACCTTATTTGACAGCTAGAACAGTTACTAGATATACTTTCATAGGAAGAACCTTATCTGACAGCTAGAACAGCTACTAGATTTACTTTCATAGGAAGAACCTTATCTGACAGCTAGATTAAATTATTAGATCTACTTTCACAATAAGAACTTTATCTGGCAGAAATATTAATGTTACTAGACATATTTTTTTTGTGAAAGAAACTCACTAAAAACTAGACCAATAACCAGATATACTTTGACGTATTCATACGTCAATTAATGTGATCTTTATTCTTCACTTTTGATATTTATTATCAATACTATATAAACAATAATAATAAAGTTAAGTTCTAATGGTTTGAGCTGTTTAACCTACCCAGGTCTCTTAAGGCACCTTTTCTGTCTTGGTACTTACAAATCATATAACCTACCTATATGGTTAGCTATAAATATATACTAGTCAATAGAGGCTAAACCCTTTTGAACTTCTTTATTTTTCTCAGAACTGGGTTTCAAAGGGACCCGGCTCATAAAAGTGTAAAAATAGTATTTATATAAAACATCTCATTGTCCTTGAACCCATTCTAGACTAAAAGCCAGGTATTCTATCGGTGCGTGACCAAACCTGCCAGATATTGATGTATTAAAAATGTGCCTCTTTATAATATTGGTCTGAGCCAGAAGTTGAAACGAACTAGCGGTGACTTATGTTCACCAATCACGACAAGAGCACACAGGGAAATGTCTAGAGAGACAAAGCTCAACCGTTTGTGACCAGAGAGTTTCCGTGTTCCAGTAAACATTAATATGGTTTGAGAGTTAGAGTAAGTTAAAGAGGAATGGGAGTCACCAATAGTCAAGGAGGGGTAGGAGTCACCAATAATTAAGGAGGGATGGGAGTCACCAATAGTTAAGGAGGGATGGGCGTCAGCAATGGTCAAGGAGGGGTAGGAATCACCAATAATTAAGGAGGGATAGGAGTCACCAATAGTCAAGGAGGGGTAGGAGTCACCAATAATTAAGGAGGGATGGGAGTCACCAATAGTCAAGGAGGCATGGGAGTCACCAATAGTCAAGGAGGCATGGGAGTCACTAATAGTCAAGGAGGGGTAGGAGTCACCAATTTTTAAAAAGGGTTGAGGTCGGTGGTCTTGGGGTAAGGCGCTCACCTCAAGATTCAATATTCATGGGTTCAGATCCAGCCGAGGTCAACGGATTTTTAATGAGCGATAAATATCCGTAGAACAACTTATTTTGGAGGGGAAATAAAACCGTTGGTCCCATGTCGATTGTGGCATAAAAAACCGGGACGGTATGGGAAAATACCTTTCACGGAAAAATTTGTAGGTCCTTTCACTCTCGCTCATAGAAATTCTCGTGTGCTGATTTCATAAAGTGCACGTTAAATACCTTGTATAAATAAAATAAGTTAAGAAGGAATGTCTGTTCCAGTAAATTAAAGATTAATGAAATTCACCCCGAAAGTCCCATCATACCTTAATGAAAGGACCACTATAATTGATGCTTTACCTTTTAAAACTAGATATAAACTTTTACAGGAGTCTGTAATTAGCAAGGCTGGGAGAAAGAACGTCAATATAGGTATATACATACATATATGTACACATTCAATCTAACTTTAATAATGGACATTTAATTTTCGTGCTAATATAATTATCTTTTAGAAGAGAAGCCTGGTTTAAAATTAGAGTTAAAAAAGTGTCAGTACTAACTTTAAGTGAGTTAGACTATAAAGTTTGAGGAAACATTAATAAGAGAACAAATATAATTGACACCTATCACCAGAAACGTAAATTAAATAAATTAAAGTAGTAGAATGAAAAGTGTAAATAATAAAAGGAACATAAATGATTGAACTTTAGATAAAGGTATTATACTTGTGAATGTATAACCTACCGTGCGTAGCAGAGTCCTGTTTTAACATAATTTGGAATATCGGCTGTGAGTGCGGAATTTCTCGCCACGGTGACTGTCACTTTAACAACACTTGACTGAGACATTCTTAGAACCGGGGCTGAATAACGTGTGTACGGTACAGAGTTTTTAAATTTAACTTTTTTTTCCAACATGGAAGCCACTAAGATGTCAATTGAATATAATTTAAAATTCCAAGCAATCTACATAAAACATAGGACAATTAAAAAAAAATATTTTGACACAATCATATTGAGAAACTGATGCATTTAAACACGAAAATATAAAATCCAAGGAAATTATTGGAGATATTTTAACATGATATCCAAAGATAATTATTAAGACTATATTATTATTAGCACCGCGTCTTACAACTATTAAGACTATAGAAGAGATAAGAACACGGAGAGATAAAGAAGGTAATTGTGTACGTAACTACTAGTTACAGATTGATATAGTTCTTGAATATATCAATACCACAACATAGAGAGATATTAGTGAGCCTGATAAAGATGGCGTAGTTTGTGTTCTAATACTACAACTTCCACCAATATAGTGGAGTTTTGCTAGGTTCATTTATTGAGCAATGAATTTCACTGCCCATTCAGGATGCTCGCATTTTTAAATTAAGGGTTGTAGAGTTTTAGATAAACTATACGTGAATTTGAATGGATACAGAGTTGATAGCCATTTAGGATAAGAATCCTCAGTATATCCAGTCAGGGTTTAAACCCTAGCCTCATTGTCACAGATATAACACACCAGACAAGGTTGTCACCTTAACCCGCGTGTCCAAATATGTGGGTTAGTACTATTTATATTTTTTTACATTTTTAATGTACGTATATACAAGTTATTTTAACGTCTAATTTTATTTACAAAATATACCCGCCTTGGTGGCGTAGTTAGCTAACGCGCTAGTTAAGTGTTGAGATAGACCACTGAGGCCGGGTAGATCGAGGTCGGAATCTTGCTCGGCTGAACTGGGGGTGGTTCTTCCTAAATTATATTCCACTCTCCTTTCACGGGAATGCGGGCTCACTTCCTCTATATTCAACCTTCCCAATTCCTAACCCATTAGTGTAATTAGTACTTAAGCGTATAACCCGAACGGGTAGTAATACGTGGTGCCAAGTATAGGTATTATTTACAAAATAATAATCGTCCCTTACCAGCCCTTAAACTTTAAATTTTTTAAAATATATTTTGACCCAAATTCTTACTTTTAAAAAAATATGTAAGCCTAAATCATTCAAGATATTTTTGAATTATTTTGATTATTTTGATTCAATCAAATGCACTTTATTTTAGAATGAAAAATATTTAAGAAGATTTCTATTTACAATCTCGATGCCATTAGATTGTAAATTTTCAGACGCTCATATTTTGAATAGCACTTTTAAATCATGTGAAACAATTTTTTTAAAGTTGTTCTAATTACAATGTTTGTAATAGAAAGCACATATATAATCTGCTCTTAAAGTATCACAGATGAAGTAGATCGATACAATTTTACTGATCGACTGTAATTACATTTCAGTTAAATGATCCGGACTCAGGGAAAATCAACAAAGTCTAGTGTAAATTTTAATCGTAACGATTGAACTTTTTACTGAGCGGAAAGTTAATCGGCTCCAGTGAGTTTTAGCGATTCTAATTTACATTCTTGCTTGATTGTCCAAAAGGATGTTAAAAAAACTTTAACCGTTTGTTTTGTGTAAACTGTATTCACGCATTTAACTGTGAGTTGAGCAAGATAAAATGTGAGTGGACAATTATTAACTAATTAATTGATAAGAAAATATTGATTGGGTAAACTTTATTGCTTTACATGCACTACGTCTTACTACCCGTCTGGATAGCTGGCATATTTATACGTACAGGCTTAGGATGAAGAAGGTAGAACTTAGAGAATAATTTACCCAATTTTGCGTTTAGAGGGGCTAAAAAACTACTTAGGAAAAAAAAACACCCTTAGTAAACCCAATCGTGATTTGAACCCTGACCTATATATGTCGACATTAACCCCACGTTCCCACTGAAGCATTTCTTTTTTAAATGTAAATGGTATAATATCAGTGACTCACTGCAAAAAAAAAATCAGTAAAGGATGTACCTAGAAAATTAAACAAGGAATAAATTACATTAGCTCAATTTCACCAACTTCGGTGGTTGAATGGTCTAAGGCATCAGTTTCAAAATAGATTTAACCGACAATGACGGGAATATTGGGTAGGGGGGGATTGAATCTAGCTATGATGTACAGAAGATGTTATTTTTCATAAATAGTTTTACAATTTCTCTGCACAAATGCGGGTACACTCACTCTAAATTCAACCTTCCTCATCCCTAACTCATCAACGTAATTAGCATAACCTGAACCGATGATAAGAAATGGTGCTAAAAATATATAATGATTTCCTATGTAACCTATCCAGTGTTTAAACAGTCGCCTAAATATTCTTTTGTAACCGTAGTTGCTTAGGATATAATAAATAATATTAATATTTAGCACCGCGTCTTACTACCCGTTCGGGTTATATGCTTAAGTACTAATTACGCTAATGGATTAGGAATTTGGAGGGTTGAATTTAGAGGAAGTGAACCCGCATTTGCGTGGAGGGAGAGTGGAAAATCATATAGGAAAAACCACCCCCAGTTCACCCGACCGAGATTCGAACCTCGATCTCCCCGTCCTCGGCGGTCGAGCTCAACACGACTAGCGCGTTAGCCAACTACGCCACCGAGGCGGGTGATATAATAAAAAGGAATACATTGCCAGTCTAAAAAAACTGACCGACAGTAAGTATGTTGGCTGTCTCCCATTTGTACTCACTCATTATTTACACTGGATTTGTACCCCTTTCAAAAGGTCCGCTATTAAAATCTAACTGTAATCTAATTATTTGTAATCCTTCTATGAATTTGCATGACAAATCGTTTTAATTTAAACTCCTACACGACTGGGAATTTTAATGGACTTTGTCTGTACAATGGTTGTTCACAATAATAATTATTGTTAATGAAGCATTAGATATAATAGTTTTCGTGTATAATAAATCAGATTTTAATTGAATGGGACAACTATCAATATTATATTACTTGGCTCTCATGCAAAAACCTTTATAGCGACCACTTTAAATTATTATAATAATTAACAAACCATATAGCTATTGTTTTGTTGTTTAGTTTGTGTTTGGAATAACTGATTTTTATTTTACAGAAAAAATAACATTATTTAAGAAAATAATACAATTATTTCTTTATATTTAACTTGTTACTTATTTAGGGGTAAGTATTCGTGATGAAGGAGATGGAAGAGGAAAGCAAGGAGTATTGGGGTGGGGGCGGGGGTGGGGAACAGGTTTTACCTGTTTATCGGTAAATAGATACCAACGACACTCCCTTCTACTTCAAAAGACTCAATATTTTATTTAAATTGAGTCTACGCTCCATCTACCCCAAAATGAAGTCTTACCGTGACTGATTACACTATAATAACCCTATCTTATAATATATTTAAATCGAAAAATGAAACTTGTAAACGGGAATCGAACCCTGGACCTTTGGCTTAGTAATACAATTCTTTTACCACTGAACTATCCAGGAGTTATCCTGGATCATTCTTCACTCTTGTTGGATAGTTCAGTGGTCAGATAATTGTCATACTAGATGCTAGATGCTAGATTTACATATACAGTGTTAATTTTCCAATTTTAAAGAATATGATATTTAGATGCGGCCATAGCCGTAACTAACAGATATAATAGTTTGGCTACTAGGCCCTATACATAAGCTATACCATAGTGGAATCAAGCAAGGTAAGAGAGTTCTATTATATCTTGAGGAGTATTTAACGTGCACTTTTATCAACCTACTAAATTACAAATGACATACAAACTAACTTAATTCTAGACTTGACACAACACCCAAACTCTGAGACAATAATTCATCACTGTTAATGGGAATGACCAATTCTCACCAATGAATTTTTTTTTGTTCTGTTACCGGTATCTTTAATTAAGTAGTCAGGCCCATTTACTAACTAATTAGTTAATAGCTAATCTCTTTGCATGCGAACTGGGAACTTATATAAATGGTTACTTTCGAAACAGAAGTCACATTGAATTGTGAATTTCTTCATTCTTTAATTATTAAAAGCTAATTTGGAAACTGTGAAATAGTTTTATTGTTATAGTCATTATTATTAATTTTTGTATGTGTTAAAATTATTTCAATAGTCTCAATTCCAATGTTAACTAATGATGACTCAATTTTCTTTATCACCATTTTTTACTACATGTTCAGATTATACGCATATATGACAATTATTACTCTAACGGGATAAGGATGAGGAAGGAAGCATTCTAGAGGTGATTTACCAGTATTAGCGTTGAGAGAGAGAGGGGGAAGACATTTAGAAAAAAAACCTCAGTAGACACAACCGGGATTTGAACCCTGATCTCCTCGTCATCAGAAACTCAGTCTAACATGGGAGTGACGCCTTAAACCATGCGGCCGTTGAAGTAGGTGATACTTCTGTACGTTCGAAAATATGTTTATGGTGATGACAATCATCCGCTTATAATTTACGTTGCAAAGCATCATGGGTAAAACGTAGAGTACATTTTATTCCAGCGTGTGAATCTCTGCGTCACTCCAACATATTCTGCTCTTTATTTCCTACGTACGTGCAACTGACTGGCTTAAGAGCCATCCAAGAGGCGAGACTGGCTCTTGAGTTGCAAAGGTAAAAGAGTCTCAGGTTAAAATGAGCCTTCATAATATAAGTTTATTTAGTAAACGTGCTTGTTTCTGAATGAGGTTTTTTTTTAAAAATATATATATATAATCAAATTTCATCGAGGCGTGATCTCTAAAATTCTAGCTTACAGCGGGTGGCTGTGACAAGCCGTGGTTTGAACAAATTGTATCAGGGGAACAGGATAACGAAGAAGGTTCCGAATAAAAAATAAAATAAGTTTATCGGTCGTGAAAATTGTTAGTGTGGGGGTAGGAAATGGAAGTGTCATGGATGCTGTGAGGGAGGAGGTGGGGGGGTAGGATGAAAGAAATTGAAGGGCCCCTAAACCAAGATAATTTGATTTACCCACCTCCTTTTGAACTCTAACCCTTCATATAACCTAAGTCCGTAAATGTAATATTCCAATTTTATAACATTCAATAAAATGAAAAGTTAAAGATAAAAACTAAGTGGAAATGGTTGTTGAACCCATTAGTTTATTTTTGTGAATGGAAATGGTTTTATTAAATAAATTTCTGTCGAGAGAGTAAAACGTGTGTACACGTGAAAAAGATTAAAAAGTTCAAATTCTTTTACTTTACTAAATGTAATTGAAAGATGAACAGCATTTAGTAAATGTATACATAAAGAGGAATATGCTTATTCAAATGGTACTTGAATATATTAAATACTATTATACAGTTTGATTAAGATAGAAATAAACTTTTATTACTGTTACAAAATCACGAAAGCAATTTTAATATATTCATACGACAATTCATGTGATCAGCAGCTCCTTTTGATAAATAATATCAATACCTATAAAATATTTATATTTAGCACCACAATGTTTTAGGGATTAGGAAGGTTGAATTTAGTGCAAGTTCATCCGCATTTTCGTGGAGGAAAAGTGGAAAAACCATTTAGGAAAAATCATTCGAAATATCTCTGACCATGATAGAAACCCGATTTCCCCGTCTTCGGCAGTCTATCTCAACATGAAACTAGCGCATTATCTAACTACGCCACCGAGGTGGGTAAAAAATTGCAATTAAATCATAAAATAGACAAAATAATATTTAACACAAAAACAAACTAATAACAAAAATGACATAGAAAAACTAGAGCTAAATAAATACAAATATGTATAAATTACAGCCAATAACTCACCCCTTCTTCCCGTCCTTTCTTAGCCAACAAAACACAATTATAAAAAAAGATAGTCAAATTTACATAATAAAACATTTTTTATTATTTTTTAAGACAAAACTAGGACTAATTTCCTATTCCTTCCCTGCGAATCTTATTCAGTATGAGTTTTTTTTATTTATCTCTAATTCTTCCCTCCTTTTAGATCGGCAACTAACAACAATTTTCCCAGGTGTTTTTTTTACTGCGGTCCCAAGTGCTGAGAAGTTTATGCGTGCGTGTGTGTGTGTGTGTGTGTGTGTGTGTGTGTGTGTGTGTGTGTGTGTGTGTGTGTGNTGTGTGTGTGTGTGTGCGTGTGTGCATGTGTGTGCGTGTGTGTTCATCTCCCCACCATCCATCTTTCAGACAAGTCTATAATGTAAAACCCTCACATCGTACCCTTCACCTTCGTTTATTGATCGAGTGTTATTCAGAATAATGTAACCCGTCTACTTTCTGACCTCTTCTTTATCATATAATTTTTATTTTTTGTTTCAGTGCCTTCCAACCACTTCAATTTTTATTCTTGTTACAGTTTATAAAGAGAAATGAAGAAAGGCAAACTCAGAATAGAAAGGAAGACACGAACTTGTTATTTAGGGATAGAGCGACCATTAATATTTCATAACCTTCATTTGATGAAACGTCCATGATGGATGAGAGTTTTTTTAATATATATAGTAATTTTATGTTTTCTTGTCTCTATCGCAATCATTAATTTCCTTCTGTTATTTAAGTATGATTTGAGCATGACTTCTTAATAATTACCAATCATACAAAATCAATCAAAGAGATTACTATTATAAATAAAAAAAATAAATGGTACGATTCACTCGCACAAATGTTCTTATTTATTTTATCTTGAAATAAATTTCTCAAAAATAAAGTTTTGTAAATTATCGTACCCTTAACTAAGTTTTTCTCGGAAAAACAAACACATCATCACAGAAAACTCTCTTTATATTTAGTTTTTTAAAAAACTAAATGGCTTTCCGCTCCAGTGGCCGCGTGGTCTAACGCGCTAATCTCGCCGTAGAATAAACTATCGATGACGGGGAGATCGCGGTTTGAATCTTGGTTGGGTATATCGAGGGTGGTTTATGCCAAAATGGTTTTTCACTCTCCATCCACGCAAATGTGGGTACAATTTCTATAAATATAACCCTCCTTACCCCTAGACCCATTAGAGCAATTAGTACATAAGCATATAACACGAACGGGTAGTAAGACTCAGTGCTAATAAAATAATTAATATATTTTTAGTAAATTTCAAATGTTCAAAAATCAGTTATTTTTAATTTGTAAAAATTAAAAACATATTTTACTTACCATAAAAGTAAATACCCGGTTATCTATTTTTATTTAAATCTTCCGGGCCATTTTAGAAAAATTCCTCTAAATTCAACCTTCTACATCTCTAAAATATTAACGTAATTATTACGCATGCGTATTGCCCACACGTGTAGAAAGACGTATATTTTATGAATCACACCAAACTATAGGTGTAATATATTAATATGTCCATTAAGGACTAACATTCTTATAGTTTAGTTTGTTTTGGTTTTAAAATAATTCAAATTAAATTAAAAATATATAATTTTTAACGACTTTTTGCATGATATAACACAGATATGATATCAAAGTAGATAGGAATATATACATATTGCCATCCTCACACAAATTATATATGCTTTTAACAGAGTCACAACTGATGATAATTATAAGTTAATTAAGGACTGTTATATTAGTTATGAGACATCAGAACAGCCATTACCATGTGTATCTTTGTTTTATATCCGTATAAAAATAGATCAGTTATTAATGGTGGTCATTTATAACCTCTGCTAAAGTTAATATTGATTCTTCAAACATAAACACGTTTGACGTTTATAAATTAATATAGGGTATTTTTTTTTTAGCACCGCGTCTTACTACCCGTTCGGGTTATACGCTTAAGTACTAATTACACTAATGGATTAGGAAATGGGAAGGTTGAATTTATAAGAAGTGAACCCGCATTTGCGTGGAGGGAGAGTGGAAAACCATTTAGGAAAAACCACCCCCAGTTCACCCGACCGAGATTCGAACCTCGATCTCCCCGTCCTCGGTGGTCTGACTCAACACGACTGGCGCGTTAGCCAACTACGCCACCGAGGCGGGTTCAGGGTATTGTTATTTACTTCATTAATATACGTATGAAATTTACTTGGCACTATTTATATGACAAACCTAGTTATGATATTAACTAAATTAACTTTATGATTACTAGGAACGCCCGTAATACTAATTTAATTAATTTATCTTAAATTATTGTTGAATACGTCTGAAAGGAATGTTACACTCGGTACATGTATACAATAAGAAAATATCACAGGCGTGTAAACAAAACAACAGAAAATATGACTGCGTTCTTGCGTTTGTAATGTTAAATATTTAATCTAGTCTCCGCGTTGAGAACGACGTTGATAAAATGAGAAAACTTTATTACTATTAGAGACAATAACACCTTATGTCCCCTTCAAGAGCGTGATATTCTAGTCTGAGGGCTGTTATCTAATTTAGATAGGCGAGATGACTCTTTTCATGTGAGGGCCCTGTTATTTCCATGTGAGTAACATATTTGGCACGCTTATTAATTACTGGAACCATTAAAATATGAGTGAAGGGAAACTAAAAGTATGGAAAGATCCATGGATAGCCTAGCACGTTAAGACAAAGGTCCCAGGATCGAATACCATGCCTGGGTGTAATTTTTTAACTATAATATTTTTGTTATCACCGCGTCTTACTACCCGTTCAGGTTAGTCGCACGTATGAAAATCACTATAATGTGGCAGGGATGAGGAAGGAAGCATTTTATAGGTAAAATACCGGCATTTTCATGGAAGGAGTGTGGGAAAACAAGTAAAATCAACCCCAGAAGACCTAACCCTTATTCGAACCCCAATCTCCCCATCTCCAACAGACTAGTATAACACGAGAGTGACGACTTAAACCGTTTGGCTCTTAAATATATTGTTAGGATAATCAAGTCTCGTATATTACGGTGGGCAGAACATGCAGCGCTAGTGGGAGATTCTAGAACCTTGTTCAGGGTACTACTGCCAAACCCTATGGGAAGAGACCGTTGGGAAGAGCTAGACGCAGATGGAAGGATAACATTAGAATGGACCTGAAAGAGATGGGATGTAATGAGGTGGACTGGATAGAACTAGCTCAAGATAGGGATATGGTGTAATAAGGTGGACTGGATAGAACTAACTCAAGATGGGGATAGGGTGTAATTATATAGACTGGATAGAACTAGCTCAAGACAAGGATATGTGGTGTACTTTTTCTTTTGTGAGTGCGGCAATTAGCGTTCAGTTTCCTAATGCCATAGATTAAGTAAGTAGCGTTTGAACTTTCTTTGGAGCTAATGTACTGTCGCCAGTCGCAGTCGCTTGGAAAGAACTGGCCACATAACAAACTATGGAAACCAGTCGCAGTCACCTCGAAAGAACTGGACACATAACAAACTATGGAAACCAGTCCAGTCACCGGTCGTAGACGCGTCGAGGGAATCGTACCTTTACTAAGCGTTCTGGCTATTGCACATACGTCAAGTCAGCTATTAGAGCAGATATTAGTAATGTATAGTTTTAGAGAGAATCGTTTTTTTTGGTGTAGAGCACTGAACCATTAAGGAAAACCACCCTAAGTACACCCTACCGGGATTTGAACCCCGATCTCTCCAGAACACGTCAGTTAAACTATCTGAACACCTATATGGGTTAAGTAGGATATAATATTAGAGGAAATGTACCCGTAATTGAGGTGAGAGAGAAGAAGAGCTTTTAGATAAAACATCTTTAAGACACTCTACCCTTAACCGGTAAACCTGACTATAAGAGACTGACTTCATAGTTTGTGTGACCCCCCAATTGGGAGTAGTGGTGCCCCAAAATCGTAAAATTACCTAACATCATTACGTTTGATTATTTCCGCCATGGAAATAGGTAACTTCTTCAAATTTAGCCCAAAGAATGGATCAACTTACTGAGAGCTTTCTCAAACGCTTAGCGAGAGTCACTTGTCTTCTGAACAAAGTAGTCTTATAAAAGAAGAAAACACCTTAAGGCGACAAGCTTCTCTCCAGATCTTCTCTTTAAGATTCAAGGTGGATTAGATCATCACACTGATAACAGAATTACATTACCTCCCTTAAGATAAACTTCAAAGTTATCGTCTCACATGCAGGAAGAAGGAAGAAGGGGGGGAGGGGTAGTGGCAGGAGGAGGGGAAAGTGAAGAGAAAGTTGCATCCCTTTCGATTTGGAATTGAGTTAAGGCTGGTGGGAAATTGTGTAGAGGCATTCATTTCCTCCACTTTTCTTCTGTCGGTTAAGGTAGGAGAAAAACAGAGAGGAAGGAAAGAGGGTGTAGTACAGTCACTCTCTCAATGAGCGTGATCCTCATTGAACTTGATTTTATTTAAGTCTTATATTCAAAGGGTACTTTACTGTTCTGTCTGTCCCCCTGTATGTCTGTCTGTCCCCCTCTATGTCTGTCTGTCCCCCTGTATGTCTGTATGTCCCCCTGTATGTCTGTCTGTATGTCCCTGGCCCCATATCTGAAACGGTTTGGTGGATTTGGTTCAGACTTGATGAATAGATGTTATAGGGCAATACCTCAAGAGTTTTTCTCTCATCACCCTAGCTCTCAAATTAAGCGTAGCTTACTGATGAGTTATGATTTTTAATTACAATTTTTAAAATTAATTCTAATGATTTTGTTTTAAAATGTCTATCCGAGTGGTGTTTGGCATTACAAATAAGAAGTATACTTGTTTTTTGGGGAAAATTTGTTTGAAGGTAGTTTAATTACAACAGTTTTTTTAATTTAAATTAAAAAAATACTCTAGAAATTTGGTTTAAAAAACCTGTTAAGTTTTGTATGGATATATATAAAAAATTGATTTTCTAAAAAAATAATTTTACATTAATTTGCTGATGATTGATTTTTGTAAATTTGAACTTGTAAATTTGAATTTTATAAATAGCGCTAACAATTTTGTTAAAAATTGTGATCAGGGGATTATTTTAAATGATCAATGATATTGTATGTTTATCTTTCTAGAATAAATTAACTTATTGGTAGTCTACTTACAACCAATTTTAAATTTTCAAAAATTATCTTAAAGGTTAAGGTTGAAATTAATAATTGGACGAAGTTTTTCATGATAAATAGAAATATTTTTTTATTTTTACAAATTAAAAATAGTTTTAGTGTAATTTACAAATAAGTTTTTTGATTAATTTTTTGTTGACATATTTGAAAATTTTTGTTTTAAATTCATTATATATATATTATTCTGATTAATGAGATGATAAGAGTTTTTCCTTAGGTAAACAAAGGGTAGTTTATAGAAAACTTTTTCTTGAAAATGTTGTTCCAATCTATAATTCACTATATGAGAAAGTTTGTATGATTGTGTCGTAACATTTATTTCAATAATTGTATTATTGTATAGCCTTTCATTAATTAAGCTTTCCTTAATAACCCAAATATCTGCTGGACTTTTTAAAACTATTGATTAATAAAAACATTTCCTTACTCTTGTCTTACTCAGTTTTTTTATAGTATATTAATATTAGTTTACCTTGGATCAAGACCAAAGGGCCATCATAGCTAGACTATTTTCCTGCACCCCTAATAAATATACCACGGACCCCTGGGGCTACGTGTCCCCCGGGTTGAATACCACTAGCAGGCCTATAGAAATATTCTTTACTAAATAGTCTTTGGAATTACAGTAAAAGGAACCTATATTTGAGGAATACTTTATTTTAAATACACACTATTATGTATTGTTTTATTATATATATATTAAACTAGCGTCCTTACTAGTTTAAATATTTATTTAAATATTTGAAGCTACTAATTATTTATCCATGTTTTCAAAAGCATTATCATAAATGATAGCCTTTGAGTTCATTTTCGCACACCTATTAAAAGAGTGTATTTGAACATGAAGTTATTTCACAAATAAAATTCAAAATATATGTATATAATTTATAAAATATAGACAGTGTTATTGAAAATTTATCAGCAATCAACAATTTCCTCCTGAATACGGTACAAGTAGTATTTTTTTTATTTCAAAATTGTTTATGTAGTAATAAAATTTTTTTTGAAGACGAAATAGTGAAGAAACAAAAACATATTCTCGAACTTAAGAAAGTGCTTATTGGGGGGGGGTGGGGGGGGGGAGCTACCAGAAACATTTCCTCGTATACGTTAAAATTTCTTTTTACTTACTTTTTTCATTATCTCTCGTCTCATTTTATGTGAGGAACGATACTTTCTGCCAGAGACGGTCGTTAAAAAAAATCATCTCCGTACGGAAGAATGAATTCTCGTAGCTTACTTCCATTCACCTCATCTACTTAAGGAGAAATAAAGAGAGAGAGATAAAGGCATTATCTCCTTACTCCTAGCTTTACCTTATGTCGTTATCAAACCATGCATAAGTTAAATGATATCATTTTTGATGAGAGATATATTAAAAAATATTTCAATGGCAACAGCAAAATTAAACCAAACTAAGCCTATGCGAACCCTCGAAATATTTAATCCAAATCAGAGTATTAATAAGATTTGGATTTAGATTAGAAATTTTGAGTCTTAGTAATGGAAGATTTGGATTCGATTCGAAATTTTGAATCTTAAATATTTGAAGATTCGGATTTGATTCGAAATTGAAAATTATGGACTCGGACAGGCTTGATACAAAATCATTCGACTTATATAGTATCACTTATGTCATAAATAAAGGTTATGTTTTCATACTGAATTAAATACAAGTTAATTAGTATCACGTGAACGATTAATAATCATAGAGTGTATTAGCAAAACTTGTAGTTATCGCACAAACTTGTGCTTAGTAACAAATTTGTAGCTGCGTTCAAGGTCAAACGTATTCACAACGAAAGCAGAACGAAATAACTTTGTTTTGTCAAAATGTTTGAGAGAAGGGATAAACAGCTATATATATATATATATGTTTATAACTTTAAAATGGAGGATTGATTCAAAGCTTAAATTAAGCTTTCAATTCAAATATATTCAACCCTTTCTTGAAAAACAATTTATTTTTTGTTTTGTAAAATAAACGAACACTAAAACCATGATGAAAATAATGATCGTGTGGATACAGTTCAAACTCTGGTAATTTAGTGATGATTTACATTATTATTATTATTATTATTATTATTATTATTATTATTATTATTAGCACCGCGTCTTACTACCGGTTCGGGTTATACGCACTTACGCTAATGTGTAATGGTAGGGTGATCGTGAGATGAAATTGAGGACCTACAGTTTAACGTGGGATCCGTACCACGGTGGAGGCCTGACATTCCACACATTCACAAGTTGTGATTAATACACGTCTTGTCAGAGGTGAAGGAAGGGTTCGGCAATCAGATAAATCTGTGCCGGGACCGAGGATTGAACCCAGCACAGAGGTTTGAACACCTACCCCCTTGACCGCCAGGTCACCCTGATTGACATTATTATTTCAATACTAATTTAACTAGTGGATTAAGTATTTAAATATTATCTGTGAGCCTGGAGCTTTAGAGGACTGACAAAAAATATATATATCTATAATTGATGGTACACCCTGTTTAATAGTTACTATAGTGTATTAATCACAACTTGTGAATGTGAGGAATGTCAGGCCTCCACCGTGGTTCGGATCCCGCGTTATACTGTAGGTCCTCCATTTCATCTCACAATCACCCTACCATTGCACATTAGCGTAAGTGTGTATAACATAAACGAGTAGTAATACGTGGTGCTAATAATAATAATAATAATAATAATAATAATAATAATAATAATAGTTACTATAATATTTCTAGATAGTATAGGGGTTCCTGGAGGGAGTTGGGGGTATATATATTTAAAAAATCTTATAGATATGTCTCATGGCATGTGTATGTGTGTGTATGTGTATGTGTATGTGTATGTGCCCTCGTAAGGATGGTCTTAGAGCAGGCTTAATACTGTCCTATATTTGAGTGGATTTGCTTGTTCTCCCTCCCTACCCCTCCTCCCCCTCAAGCAAAGAATTTCTCTGACAACAACAACAACAATACTAGTCTGGAGAAACTTTGTCGATCACCAGATACTCTCTGACAGATAATCAGGTATGTTATCCGCATGATCTGAGGATTACTATCTCAGGGTATCGGTCGAGGTCTCTCGGTTCGGGCGTGTAAGAGTCTGTTTCCGTCGATTGAATGCGCATGCGTGGACCAAAGAGGGATCATTCACTTAAGCCCGGAAACATCAGAGATATTTTATGATGAACAATGAGTTCGAATAAAGCTTCTTAATTTGTCAACGGAAAATGCCACAGCTGAGATAGTTGATGAAGTTACATTAAGCACTACTTATATTGAACAATAACTAAACTGTGTCATTTTTTGTTTATAACTACAATGTATTTTTATCATTCTGCCAATAATAATCTATTTTATGTTCAATTTTACAAAGCGTTTTAAATAATTCAACTGTTTACAATTTTTTTACATAATTTAATCATAATATTTTAGATAATTTCTCTACCAGTTTGACTGCTTTTACAAACCTAATCAATTTATTAAAATATATATTAGTATTAATAATTTAACATAATATAATTTGGCTAAGACAATGACAGCCAACAAAATAATTTCTTTATCTCTTCCTTCTTAAGTAAAAAGTATTAAAACTCAGGTCTGGGGAAAATTAAAACACAAAGTCATTCTCACCAAAATATATAGAGATGATAAAATAACAGTGAGTTCGGTGTTCAAATCTTGATCGGGTGGGTGCATTAAATGAGTTTGGTTCCTAAATAGTTTTTTTAAGATTCTATTTCTACACAAATGCTATTACCTTTCCTGTTAATTGTACCGTTCTGATCCCTACGTCTTTAGTGTAACTAAACTTTGACAGCCCGAATGGGTGATGATCACGTAAAATTTGTGAAGAAAGATCATATACATTGTTGAAAATCACTCCACTAAAACGCATACATAAAATAATTAGACTGATACAGAAACAATGGAAAAAGAGGAATATATCAGTGTAGCAAAGATCATAACAATCAATTTCAACAATTTCAAAGTGTTTTATAAATAAAAAATAAGTTTGCTTAAAGCTCGGAAAATATTGGTTTTATAAAACTAAATTTCAAATAAATTTAAAATACTACAACTTTACAATGATAAATTATTTTGTATCTGAAATAGTTGCGGAGATATGATAAAAGTTGGAAATTACCACCTTTATAAAGTTCCCTTAAAGTCAATTTCATGGGAAAACGAGAGTAGCCATTTTGTTTATAATGTTAGACAAAGCACTGATACAAAATATAATCAAAATCGTTAAAACGCATTTCAAAAAAATAAAGTTTATCTATTTCTACCCTTCAGTAGACTACCCTTAATTTTAGGGTTGGATATCGAATTCCAAAAAATTCTCGGGGAAACTTTATGGAAATCCTAAATGTCAAGTTTTAGCCCGATCAGTAAAATTGTTCCGGGTCTAGGACGAGATACAAACAGACATACAGACACACAGACATACAGACATACAGACAGACATACAGACACACAGCCATGTAGATACACAGAAAAAGAGATAGACACACAGACAGATACAAGACAGACACACATAAACACAGACAGACACACAGATAGACAGATAGACAGAAAGACAGACACACAAACAGACAGATAGACAGAAAGACAGACACACACACAGACAAACACACAGACAGACACAAAAACAGACACAAAAACAGACACATATACATATAGATACACAAACAGACAGACATACACATAGACACACAAACAGACACACAGACAGACACACATACATACATACAGACACACAGACATACAGACAGACACACAGACAGACAGACACACAGACAGACACACACACATACATACAGACATACACACAGACACACAAACAGACACACAGACAGACACACATACATACATACAGACACACAGACATACAGACAGACAGACACACAGACAGACAGACACACAGACACACAGACAGACACACACATACAGACAGACAGACATACAGACAGACACACAGACCTAGAAAACAACTTTTTCTGTTTCAGGGCGTTATGAAACGTTGAATTCTTACATCCAAATCTCGAGTTATATTGTTTTGATGATCACAATACTACTCTCTCCGAAGGATTGAGATAAGGGAGAAATGCAGACCTTGGCGTATGATACCCTCACTACACCTTGATTTTACAAGCTCGTTTTTTGTCACGATCTCTCTAAATGAGGGTTAAGCCGTAGACATCGTTAAGTAGCTTACATAATTGATTATATAATATAGTTTTTGTTTATTTGATTTTATGTGTATAATTAAGCTAATGACCAGTTGTTTTATTTTAAGATTATTAATTATTATATTATATGATAGCATACAAATTAAACTGGGTAAAGGTTTTAATCCACAAAAAATTACTTCATTTGGCTCATTATGATTCATTTACTGATTGGAGGATGAGAGATCTATATCAGAGCACTTGAGTGTTGGTCCGGGACACTGGATACCGCCACTGAGGTTCCAGGGGATCCCTCCATGGTAGTACCTGTCTGGAGCATTGACTACTATCTCTGAGAGTAGTCTGGGGACTACTGTTGTATCGACCGTTCTTCAAATGGAGCGTCATCAGATGAATAGAGCCTGCTTTAACACTATGTCCTACTACCCGTTCGAGTTGTACCCCAATAAACTAATCACGGTAATGGTTTTATACACGAGTAATGTTATATTCAAAAGAAGTGTACTGGCATTTGCGTGGCGTGAGAGTGGAAAAAAACCATTTAGTAAAATCCAATATCGGTACTCCCGACCGAGATTCTAAACTCGATCTCTCCATCATCGGCAGTCTAGCCAAATGCGAGAGTAATGCCTTAGACCATGCAGCCACCAAAGCAGGAGCTATAAAAATGATTTAATTATATTATAACAAGTAGGTTCAAGGCACCAGTAACACAGCCTTGAAAAAGAAAAGATCTTAAAATCCAAATAAAATACTAATAAAATAACTAAAAAAATGATTCCGTGCAGCCAATATTTTTTTTACTAATAACTAATATTTTATAAGCTCTGTATCGGTGGGCGCGCTGTCTAGTGCGTCATTAGTGTATTGAACTAGGTTTCTGGTGATGGGGAGAACTCCAGTCTGGTGTACAAAGTATGGCTTTATTTAATTATTCATCACTATCCCTCTCGTCTAATGCGGGTACATTTCCTATAATACTTTATCTTAACTATCCCTATTATCCTAGCGTATGACTCTATGGTGTGATATAATTACAATCATTTAAAGAAAAGGGTTATACAAATGGCCCTTCGCTAACTGTTCTACTGCGTCCATCCTACCAGTTATTCGTTCCAAAGAAGCTTAGAAATATAATTCCGACGCGTTCATTTTTGGTATTTTCAATTCTTTAATAACAAAAGAATGGAGGAAAGTGAGAATCACGAGAACGTTCTTGAATCTACGATGAACAGAGATGAGGTAACAATACAATATGAATAATTCATAAGAAAATAAGATATTAAAGATATTTTTCATAAGATATTCTGACTTACATAATCTGTCTTTATATTAGAAATAATATATATATTTCTAATAACTATGAGCTCCTAAATAACGGGCGTTGTAAAGGATTATTTATTTATTTTCAAATTCTAGTTTCAGTATTGTTTATATAACATTTTAATATTTACTTAAATTAATAACGATTAAAATCAACGATAAAAAAATACCAAAAATATAATTCTATGTTTGGTCTTCCTTTAACATTTTATAATGTTTAACACTTATTTCTTATGCATTAAGGAGATAAATTATATATATATTTATAACTTAGTTACAAGATATCTGTTTCAATTAAGATGTTGATAGTTAATGTATATAATTTTATTTTAATGTAGTTTGGTTACAAAATATTTGTATTTGAAAATTTTTAAGTTGATTTAAAATATTTTTGGTATGTTGTTCTATATTTTCTCTCATTTTACTACATAACTAGAATATATTACTAAGACCATCTTTTATTTGATAAAATAATGATTAATTATCTTTCACTAATTACGCTAATAGTGGAGGGATAAGAAAGTTGTAATTTGGAGGGAGCATAATCACATTTGTGTGGAGGTTGGAGGGGAAACCATTCTTTAATATTAAAAGTGAATGGGATTTGAACCTTATACTCATGGTCACAGTCAAAAAAGATTAAAGGTGCTGGAATCTTAGTCAAAGTAGCCATCAATGTAAGTTTCAAAAGATAAATTCACTATAAAAGAATATTTTAGCTATAAAAGATATATCTATGATGTACCAACATTTAAAAATAAACATTTTCATTCACATACACTTTTAAATTCAAAAGTTGATGTTTATATTATTCATAAAAGCTATCTTTTTTAAGGGCATACAGTTTTTTTTTTAATATCAGTTGATCTCAGAGGCAAACTTATTTTTTCATACTTTATTTGATCCCATTTTATATTTTTGGTAAATCCCGGGGCATTTCATGTAATCTTCAAAGAAATATTGTACTGATATTAATCCTTTCATTCCCCCCCCCCCCCCCCCCCCCC
>CABFWO010000181.1:80700-126844 GCA_902155825.1 Timema genevievae
GGCCCCCCAAAGCTCCGCCTATGAGAAATCAAATGTGCTCGTGCCTCTTAGGATGTAAAAAAGGTCTTACCCCCATTATAAGGATGCCATGTTATTCTTTTCTATCTTTTGTAAATATGGGATTTCGGAGATAAACCTGCTTAAGTTATTATTTTCTCTCTAGACCTTAGTTATTCTGATTTTCTTTGAAAATTGTTTTTGAGATTAATTTAGGGTGTGCTAGCCCGACTACTATTCATTTTGAAAATAGGGACTTGAGATTTTTGTATTAATCTTCTTTTTTTTTAAATTTAAATTGATAATTACAAAAAATAGTGTTTCACACTCCTAATATACTGTGACCCGGTCCATTTTAACATTATTTTTCCCTCATTCTCCTTCTGCGTAAATGTGGATGCATTTTCATTAAAATTAATTATTTATTATTCCTACCACGTTTACGTGATAAATATATGTGTGTATAGTCCAAAAGAGGGTTAAAAAGTGTTAAAAAAATAAAAATATATTTTTAGGAGGGGTTTTGAGCCCTAAAAACGCCTTATTTTCATAACTGCCTTGAGTAAAACTCATGAAATAAGGAAACTGTCCAACTTTCCAAGTAATCTTCTTATCTGACAACTATCAGTTATACTAGATGTAGTTTCATAGGAAGAACCTTATCTGACAGCTAGAACAGTTACTAGATCTACTTTCATAGGAAGAACCTTATCTGACAGCTAAAGCAGTTACTAGATCTACTTTCATAGGAAGAACCTTATCTGACAGCTAGAACAGTTACTAGATATACTTTCATAGGAAGAACCTTATCTGACAGCTAGAACAGTTACTAGATCTACTTTCATAGGAAGAACCTTATCTGACAGCTATAACAGTTACTAGATCTATTTTCATAGGAAGAACCTTATCTGAAAACTAGAACAGTTACTGGATCTACGTTCATGTATTGATACGTAAAGTGATGTTATCTTCAGCTGTTACGTTTGATCTATTTCAAGGAAGGGGTGGAGAGAGGGTAGCCAGGAGTTCTAAAGGGGTGCTCTTGCCCGATAATATTCTCGCGATGCCCATCAAGAGACCGTCCAACAGTCCCGGTGAAATGAACAACAACACTCTAGAAATAGCCAACACGTCGGGGCGAGTCGCACAAACTCAAACTGACATCAAAGTACAAACACGTTCATTCATTTACCCACCACCCCTAGTCTTTCCACCCCTTCATCATCTCTTTTTGTTCACATTCCAATCATAGTAATGCACGATATTCTCTTCTGTCTCTCTCTCTCTTCTTCCTTCTTCCTCTCTCCCAGGATACGAGCATTGGTGGGAGAGAAAGGGAGATGTGATGAATGTCTGATCTGTGAACGTACCACTCACGATTCATATCATATGAGTTAAGAGTTGATTGAAACGAGTTTATTCAGTTCTTTTTTCCACACCCCTGACCCCTGTATTCGGCGAAGTTAAAGGGGAGTGTGCTATATTCTCACAAGGTACACTTTAAGATATGTGTGTTAGTAAAAAGCGTTCATCTACGAAAATGTACGTTGCAGCCCGAATAAAAGTTAATATTTTATGAACGTAAGGATTGAGCTCGGAACAGTACAAAACTTGACATCAATTTAAACTCATCTTGAAGTGAAAAAAAGTTAAGTATTTACCTCTTTGCAGTTGTCCACTGGTTTGAAATGGATTTGTATGCGTGCATGCGTCTATGCAATATTTATATATGTATGTATGTGTATATATATCTATATATATGATTATATGTGTGTATGTATGTATGGGAAAACTTTTCAAGTCCTAAATTTCAGGAAGCACATATTTGTATTAGCTTCGTTCATTTTCAGAATAGAGTCCTATTGAAACTCGTCCTAATTAGATAACCCAAAGTTGGATTTTTCATTTAAAATATAGCTTTTATCTCTTGAAAGAAAAACGTAACAAAAAGGGTGTGCATTTTGTGTCTGGTCAAATATTTTACATTTATTACTTAACAAAAAAACGAGATGTTTAGAAAACAGGCCCTTTTATTCTGGCGTTGCCGAGAAAGAAAAGTCATGTAATATTCTCAACCTACCTCGCACGCAGTGTAATATAAACTCTAGGTTTTCCGCAGTTAAATTTGCTGTCAAAGAGCAACAAATGAAGCCTGACTTTGATTGGTGTTTGTTCTTCATGGGTCAGTGGACTGGACAGGACGGTCGGTCAACCCGATCTGACAGTCAGACGGAACGGACGAACGGCTGTCTCGATTGATAAATCACTAATATATATTATTATAATTTCATATAACGTTGATAAATTTTAGCTATAGTTTTATTTTTAGCACCACATCTAACTACTCGTTCGTATTATATGCTTATTTAGGCCTATTAATAACTACGCTAATGTTTTTAGGGTTTGGGAAGGTTATTTAATTGGGCGTGTACCAGCATTTGCGTGGAGGGAGAGGAGAAAAGAATTTTGAAAAAATCACCCATAATATATCCGACCGAGATTCAAACCTTGACCTCCCTGTTATCGGCAGTATAGTCTACTATTATAGTAGCGGCCACCAAAGATGGTTATATTATTAGTGTTAATTTAAAGGTACAAGTCCTTAACAGTCTAAAAATCCTCCAGGTCAGCTTTATCTCGTGTATAAGTCACAAGTTCTATATTAAAGCCAAGTATGTTGAGAAGTTTTTGTTATTTTTGTACAAATATACAGTTAAATACCATCAATAACGTCCTAAACCCACTTTCTGTTATGTCAAAGGGAACCCTTTATTAATACTGTCAATTCGTTTGCTATTAGCGGCTACAATATCAAAGATGTCTACACTTTGTCTCAATCATCTTTGAAAAAAAATATTTGGTTTTAAATAAAAATAAAATTGAACCTGCTTGCTTATATCTACAGAAAATGGAGTTAAAATAAATGGTTATCTTTGGAAATTGCTGTTTCCCCTTTTTGTAATTTTGAAATTTGAAAGTTTTTAGACACAAAGTTTGTATAACCCGAATGGGTAGTAAGACGTGTTTCTAATAATAATAATAATCTAGACAAAAGCTTTTCATTTTCTTAAACTTTTATTTTTCCCTACATCACTTTCATCTTTTGTATTAATATATTTCCTTACCTAAAGTGGAGTTAATGCGTATTTGAAAAACAAATATTCCCGCTAACCTTTCTTATATTTAGAAAATATCTTTCCTTACTAAAATATTAAAACAAAAATTAAAATTGTTCGTGTAAAGGTTTGGTAATAATTATTGAAACGAATCTCTCCACGTTTTAAATATATATAAAAAAATTACTACTTTATATATCAATGTTAAATTTTTTCCATAAAAAACTTCTTTTTTTTTTAGTTTTTCTGCAATTCTCAAGGGGAAACATAACACTATTTCATAGTTCTATCCTTGAGAATTGAAAGTTATATCCACTCATAGAAATATAACTTTACTGTTCATAGTAGACACTGTCACCACAGTGGTCGGTTATGTTTTACTGCATGCACCATTTTTCCTCGTCAATATCTTCGTGTTCCAGATCTTTGTTACTTAGGGTCGCAGAAAGCACTCTATTTTAACTCTAGCCAATCCAATTCAAGTGTATGGCCATCTTCCTACTTAAAAAAGGTGTATTGGTTGAAACCATTTTAAATAAAATTATTTTCAAAATAAAAAGATATAAAAACGTAGAATGTAGATATCAAACAAAAGGATGAAGTTATACATACAGTTTCGTAAGACGTTACTTACTTCGGTTTAGTATTTATATAGAATAATAATTATAATAATGTGATTGTAGTTAATAAATACCTCTCCCTCCCATAGATCAAATCTTATGCAGTTTAAAAAGCTACATTTTTAAGTAGCTTAGCTATAGCTATCTAATATAAATTTTGACCACTGAAAGATTCAGTTACTAGCTAGCTCTCTGGCCTTAAGTGACTTGAAAGTTCATGTCATCCAGAACATTTTCTTGCCATTCAACCCTATCCTGAGACACCGTTATCTAATCCCTAACCTAACAAACAACATCCTTCAAATAAATTTTATCATTACCCTCCCATCAACGTCTTGGTCTATCAAGGGGTATTGTATCTTCAGGTTTCCCAACTAAAATTTTGTGTACACGCCTGGCATCATCCTTACGCGTCACATGACTGCCCAACCTCAGCCTGGGTGCCTTGGTTATCCTTCGAGGATGCATACAATCCATGAAGTTCTGCCTTGGTTATCCTTCGAGGATGCATACAATCCATGAAGTTCTGCCTTGGTTATCCTTCGAGGATGCATACAATCCATGAAGTTCTTACTTACCTACATCCATGACTGTTTCCAGCCTGTGGTCAGATTTTTTATTCAAGCCAAATATTTTCCACTACCGGCTGGATAGGCCTGTCGTAGCTTTGTATGACTAATAATCTAACTTAAAACTAGAACAAAAAGGACTCCCCCATCGTCCAATTGGAACCTCCTTCCACTACACCGCACATAAGTTAAGATACTTTTCGCAGTGCAACCACGACTTTAAGGGGCAAGTGTCGCTACAACGACCCCGGGATGAACCCCTTGTATACTCATTCCCCAGTACCCGAGAGTAGGAGGACCCCCTGCAGTTGGTGTTCACCACGTAGGGGAGGTGTGGTTCGGCCGTAGTGATCGACAGAATGTCTTTACCCTACGTTGCCCAGCGGGAACCTCGTGGAGGTACCCACCCTGACTCTTCTGAAGAGCTGCCTCCGTAGATTGAATCTACGCCGAAAGATAGCAAGAAAATTCGAATTGTATTTAAGTTTTGAATAGTTGAATATAGATCTCAAACAAGAACAAATCTGAGTCTGTGTAACTCACTAATCCGCCCCTTCTTCCCCAACCCCCCACCCCCTAAAAAAAAACACTTCCAGAAAAAATCTCCCTAAATAAAACCAAGCCCTATCTTACCACACTAACCACACATCCTACAATCTTACCACTTACCCTTGAAGAACTGAAAAGAAACGGTTAAGCATCTTATCCTACATTACCTTACAATCTTTTTTCCCTTCTTCTTACCGACCGCCGTGGCATACTTTAGAAAGTACGCGCAGTTCCTAGCGTTCTTAACCAACACCCTCCTCCAAATACAAATAGTGGATCATCTTGAATGGTTTTTCACCCTCCTTCCAACCAACTAAGGTTACATCTCCTAAATAAATATTTCCTCATCGTTGCCATATCAGCGCAATTAATTGTGGATACATAGATTTGATAGTAAATAAGACAAGGAGGAAAAAAATGGATAAAATATTTAAAATATTATTTTTGGTTTAGTAGCAAATATTTTTGAATAAATAAACCCGTTGGAATCTTAGAACTTTTAAATATTAATATCCTCTTAAATTAAGAGCATGAAATGTAAATTTTAGGCCTCTTGGAAACTCATTCCTGGCTAATGGTCCTGTGTGTAGCAGAAACACTGCACGGAACTTTGTCATTTCTCCCGCCCCATTTAACAAAACAAGTGCTAATCTGGTCGCAACTAATTAAGTCATAACTTAGACTTAACAGTTTCGCCGATTCCTTTTTCTTATTCTCTTTCGGCTCCTTCATCCTAGCTGAGCTCTGATTCTCTTCCTTACCTCCTTTTCCCCTCCTTCCTCTCCTCTTTATATTGATCTTCAAGATACGACCACGACATATTTTTTTAATGGGCGTCGCAATTTTTGAACTAATTAAACCATAACTTAGTCAGGACTTTCCTTTAACTTTAGTCTCCCTATTTTCCCATGTGATTACCCTTTTTTACCTTCATTATTATTACTACTATTATTTTATTCCTGTCTTTTTTTTTCCTGTACGAAAAAGTTTGCATTGACCTTAAAACTGACTCCCAAGCAGTCTAAAAGGTGATTCTCGAAGAATATTTTTTACTTCGGGGCCTAATTAACTCGTAATAAACTGCCTTAAAAAAAAGAGTTAACGATTTTTCTTGATACTTCCTTTCAAAAACATAAATAATAATATCTAAAAAAAATCCAAATATAGGTTTTTCACGTCATTTACCCATCGTCTAGGCTTTCATCTTATTTAAAAGAATGGGGTAGATATGAAGAAGATAAAATGTGTCACCATTTTGTCAAGGGGGCTAGGAAAACAATTTATGTAAATAAACACATCCAGCACTTGTAATCTAGTAAATCGTGATTGTGACGCATTAGATTATGTGACCACCGATGATATTATCCCAAATGAAGACAATGATTTTTGCCCAAATTAAATGTGATGGAAGTAATGCGATGTCTTTATAATATATTTTATTAATTGATTATTTTGAAAATAATCAAGTTTTAAAAATGAACCATTATTTTAACTCCGGTTCATATTTTAATTGATTAAAGGTATCGCTTTAAACTAGTTACAAATTATTATTTTTTATAAACATCTATAATCTGTGTTCTCGTCAAAAGGATTTTATTTAACTATTCAAGACACTTTTTATACTTGCGTTACTCTCTTTTCGCTCACTCAATTAACTCACGTAGCTCCATTCTAAGTCATAACTATTCTACATCGTGGCAACATTTTTATTTCTTTTTGACGACTGTTATAACTTTTCCGTTTACAAAGAATAATTACATTGAATGTAAATTTGGTCTGTTACCTAAATTACCATTTTCCAAAAAATAAGAATTACATGTTTTGGTATTGGCAATTAATTACAGTGGAACCTTGATGGTTAAAACTTGAAGGGACCAGGAAAAAATTAGAGCTATCCAAAAATTTGAGTTTAATAAGTTTCTTAAAAGGAATTCACTTTTCCACTTCCTTTAACGCCGCTACTTTTTTCGGCCTAAGTTAATGATTTATAGGACTGTGGCTTGGACAGTGACATCACCACACACACACACACACACACACACACACACACACACACACACACACACACACACACACACNCATACACACACACACTACTGTACAGTATGTACAAAACAAAAACTAAACTACAAAATAAAATAAACTCGCGCGTCACAAGAATATTGCTACGATCGAATTACTAAGAACAACGCACGTAACTGCACTAACGGAGTACAGAGCTGTACGTGTAAACAAAGACGTATGGGAAGGGAAGGGAGGGCCGTGAAGAAGGGTACTGACTGCATTCTAACGTCACCTCCCCTGTTTACAAAAATAGAACATGGCGCAGCAACTAAAAGTAAGAAAATAATACTGCACAGTACATTACATCTTACGAAATGTCCGAATTAACCAAAACAAAATTCGAACTATCCACGAATTTTTAACATTATTTTAATACAAAATCCACGATACCGGGCGAAAAATTCAAATTAAAGGCGATTTCGAATTACGGAAGTTCGAATTAGTCAGATTCCACTGTACAGTAACGTTATACAGTACAAGTAAACAATCAGTTGGAGACAAAATATCTAAATGGTAAATAATTGTTGTTAAATTTTGTAGATAAGTTTAGCAATAATTTTTTCAGTTACTAAATCATTGGTACATTTTCGATTAAGATTTTTGATTAATTTCCCAAAGGCTTTGAATTTTTACTTTACATCCATTACTGTTTCCAGCCTGCGGTCAGTTTTTTATCCAAGCCATATATTTTCCACTACCGACTTGTTAGGCCTGTCGTAGCTTCATATGACTTATAATATAACTTAAGACTAGGATAGGCACAACATCCAGTGCCATGGCCATTAATTCATCAATTTGAAAGGGCATACCCATATTTCACCAAATGATTTTTTTTTAAAATACTGGGAATTAAACCTGGGATCTTTAGTTCAGTGGACATCTGTACTATCGACTGATCTAAGGTGTCGGACTACCAGAGAAATAGAATAATTTATAATATTCGCTACTATAAAAGTAAAGAGCAATAATAAACCTAAGAATTAATCTACATACATATTCAATCATATCAGCGAGTTTCTTGATATAAATTAAATATTTAAAAATTAAATAAGTAAAATTACGTACAATGACGTAAGACTCATGAAAAATCATTTTGGAATGGTATAAAAAATTACCAGCACCAGTGTTCACGCAGGCTTAGGCGTAAAACTAAAATATCTCCTGGGTGCATTGGTAAGGAGAGATTTCTTGCATGTTCTTTATCAGTGGTTTTCTCAATCTCTCTTAGTTGTAATGTAGGTACACATCCACTAAAAGATCCTCCAAGTAGTTTATAAGAATGTTGGAGCCGTGCAAGTGGGCTCATATAGTTCAGTTTGCCTGGAATAGTAAGGTAGATGTTTAAATCCCGGTGGGTTGTCCTTGTGGTGTCATTTCTTTAATTCTTGTTTATCTTCTTTCATGAAAATGTGGGCTCATTTCTTCTAAATTATGCCTTCCTCATTCCTACCCTAATTGTGTGGTTAACGTATGTGTGTGTGGCCACTTCATTGGTCACATAGTCTAAGGCATCAATCATTTTCGCGGTAGACTGCAATAACGGGGAGATCGGGGTTTGAATCCCGGTCAAATGTACCAGGTTGTTTTTTCATAAATTGTTTATCATTCTCTCTCAAATAAATGCGGGTACATTGTCTTTAAATTCATCCTTCCTCATCCCTGACATATAAGCCTGTAACGTGAACGGGTAGTGGTGAAAAGTAAAAAAAAAATACTGAGAGCACTATAAATATTAATAACCACAGTAAAAAAGTAACTAGCCATAAGTCTGGGCACTATTTTTTTATCACGTATTAAAAATATATCCCATCTACAGTTCACCACGAATATGTCTACACTTTAACAAAAACTTGCATCATTTTTTTAATTTAAATATCAAAAGCACGGATTTAAACCTTCTTTTACAGAGATAAAGGGCGGTAAAAGAAGCCTTAGTTTGACGAACAAACAAGATGAGCGAGTACAAAGAAATAGCCCCTGTATAGCAGTCCACAAGCCGTACGGTAGAGTGTGCTTGTATCGTACCGTCGTGATAAAAGGAGAAAAGAAAGGAGAGTCATTAGGGTATGAAGGTTGGAGTTGGTTTTTTTTTTGTCACCAAAAGGTTCTCCTTTTAAAAGAAGGTACCTAGATGGTAGCAGACTGTATGTGAGAACAATCTACATGCCAGCTTGTATCAGACTGTATGTGAGAACAATCTACATGCCAGCTTGTAGCAGACTGTATGTGAGAACAATCTACATGCCAGCTTGTAACAGAATGTATGTGAGAACAATCTACATGCCAGCTTGTAGCAGACTGTATGTGAGAACAATCTACATGCCAGCTTGTAGCAGACTGTATGTGAGAACAATCTACATGCCAGCTTGTAACAGAATGTATGTGAGAACCATAAGTCTCGGATTGTGAAAACTAGTACCTGTAGAGTAAATTCTCAACTTAGGAAACTAATTAACTTCACAAGTTTCTGTGTAAAGTAAAAAAACAAAAAACACGTAGCTCGAATTATGATATAATACAATGGGGGTTAGTTTTTACAGAAGTGTTGCTGTTTGAAAGGATAATTAAAAGTGGAAAAAGTTCTTAATATCAAAGTAAAACTTTTGAGTGATTAAAACTTTAAAACTTTATAAATAAATAAAATAACTAATATACTATCAGCTGTTTGATCAGTTTAGTAAGAATGCCATTTATTTTGTTTAAAGTGAAACCCGCGTACACATGAACAGTGTAACTCGAAATCGTGTAAGTCAAGGACTTTCTGTACTGCCTGACTGTGGAGGAGACGGACATACAAACAAGGACATGTACTAACTAAGCCTAGGTCCTAGGAATAAGGAGTGTAACATTCAAGGTAAGTGTACCCGCATTTGTTCAGAGGTAAACAATTTGATATAACCATTCTCAGATAGCATTCGACCTAGTTTGGAACTCCGATCCCTCCCTCATGGGTAGCATAGTATATTGTGAGGGTGACGCCTTAGACCATGTGACCACTCAAAACGGGTAAGATATTAACGATAATTTAATCAGTTTTTAGGCTGCACGTGTTCAAAGGCGTGAGTCACGTATTGTCTGGTGACGGGGTTGTTGAGGCTCCGTTATAGGAGAGTTGTAGTATTATTTTAAAAATGGCTTCTCACTCCATATCCAATCAAATGTGAGTACACTTTATCTAAATAACACCTTCCTATTTCCTACCACAGCAGTATTAATGTGTGGATATCCCGATGGGATAGAGAGTAGTAAGATGCTGAGCAAGGAAAATACCTACGGTATTAATGTATTAGTTAAATAATGTTATAATATATTTATATATTTTATTAGCTCTTATGTTATTGTGTTTAGACATAGCACGTGTAAGACACCAAACAATATTGTGTTAGGTAGGCCCCTGCGTTTCATACATATTTCAAAAATACTGAGAGAAAGTTTCATAGACGGTGTTCGGGTGGGTGGGGAGGGGGGAGGGGGTTGATAGCCCAGTTGATGGTTAATTTCAACCCCAAGTTTGTTGCTCTGACGAGAATATTAAACTGGCAAACAGTGGCCATCTTTAGTGGGTCATTTAAGAGCCATCTCATGTGTTGACCTTAAAGAGTAGAAAACATTCTACAGCCTAAATTAAATCATAACTTACATTATTTTTTTAACAAGCTTCGTCGGCTTAAATATAAATTTTATATCATCAGTTATCCTAGCTTAATTTCAAAACTGGTGACTCTGAAGATGCCTATTTTCTAAAATGGGTGTAAAATGACTAAAAAATAATAATTTAAATTCATACATACATCCAAAACTATCCTCCCCTCTTCCCCGCACATGGAATAATAATAATAATAATAATAATATTTAGCACCGCGTCTTACTACCCGTTCGGGTTATACGCTTAAGTACTAATTACACTAATGGATTAGGAATTGGGAAGGTTGGATTTAGAGGAAGTGAACTCGCATTTGTGTGGAGGGAGAGTGGAAAACCATTTAGGAAAAACCACCCGCAGTTCACCCGACCGAGATTCGAACCTCGATCTCCCCGTCCTCGGCGGTCGAGCTCAACACGACTAGCGCGTTAGCCAACTACGCCACCGAGGTGGGTCCCCGCACATGGAAATGTATTTTTACCGAAATATCAATGAATTTTTTTAGAACCGTGTCTTACTACTGATTTGTGTTATACGCCACAAAAAAAAAGTTACTTTTCAAAATTAAAACTAAATCCAGTGAAATTATTTACGTAGACAAATTAAGTAGCAAACACACATTTCAATGTGATAGAACGGTTATATTTTATGTTCTTATATTTGTAAAAAAAACTGTGTTCCTGTTAAATATCATTTATATTTACTTTTTGATACTATTCAGGACAGTTTGCATATTAAAACCAATGCATTAGGGATAAAAGAGGTATATTTCAGATCAACTGTGCCACCATTTGCCTAGAGGGTAGTGCGTAAAATATGTAGGAAAAACAAACCTAGGTAAAGCTTACCAAAGGAGTCATATTCTGAAAATTAAAAAATAACACTTGGACACGGGAATCAAACCCGGGACCTTCAGCTTAGTAGTCCCGGGTTCAATTTCCGTGTCCAGGTGTAATTTTTCAATTTTCAGAATATGATATTTAGATGAAGAATTCCTCTCTGAAAGCACAAATAATATCTTCGGCTATTTGATTCTTACCAAAGGAGGCAAAACCTGTCCATCGGCGGTAATTAAGCTAAAAGCATGGGTGGCACCTTAAGCCAAGTTCAAACTGATGCCGTTGTAGCCCAAACCTCTCCATCACCGGTAATTAAGCTAAAAGCATGGGTGGCACCTTAAGTAACGTTCAAACTGATGCCGTTGTAGCCTTCTTTGATAGGCGAGAATATGTTTGGAGTATTTCCATATTAATCGATTTTGAAATTTTATTTTGCGACTGTGACAAGTGATGAAGATCTATTTCCCATTTAAAAATGACTAAAATATTTGCAAGGCGTAAACCGAAGTGTTTTATATTAGATTTCTAACTGTCTTGATACAGACAGTCGCTATGAAATAAATAGAGTACATTATTATCTAAGTCTTCTATTAACGAATGTAATTGAACACTATCAGTGGTTATTCTTAAATAAATTATTTTTTTAAATTAAAATATATAAGAGTTGATAGTGAATTGTTACTACTTTTTATATTTGTAAAAATAGTGTCAATTGTCTATACCAATAATTTTACTGAACGTTATTATCTTTTATACAGGAGTAACTTTTTTTTAGGAAAAAATACTTCCTTATGATAGTATATTTTAAAAGTATTCATTTATGTAATTATTTTTTGTCTCTTTACCCCCATTTAAATACGTATCCACGTCCAGGTATTTTTTAAATGCAATTCCCAATTTTGTTGTTTTTGAATTAACCAGTATATTTCAGACAAACTTGGGAAACTCTAATCGACCTCAGGGATAGAGCCTATAGGTTCCTTAAGAGTGTGAATCTCACTCGCAAATTTGGGTACATTTATTGGTAACCATACCCTCTTCACCCCTACTCTCCTAGTGGGAGTGTACGGATAGACCAAGATTAGGAGCACACACAAATTAAACTTTAGTTTTAGGAACATTCTAAATTTGATTATTATTATTATTATTATTATTATTATTATTATTAGCACCGTGTCTTACTTCCCGTTCGGGTTGTACACACTTAAGCTAATGTGTAATGGTAGTCTGATTGTGAGGTGAAATGGAGGACCTACAGTTTAACGTGGAATCCGAACCACGGTGGAGGCCTGGCATTCCTCACATTCACAAGTTGTGATTAATACACATCTTGTCAGAGGTGAAGGAAGGGTTTGGCAATCAGATAAATCTGTGCCGGGACCAAGGTTTGAACCCCGGACCCTCAGCACAGAAGTCTGACACCTTACCCCTAGACCACCAGGTCACCCAAGACGTGTATTAATCACAACTTGTGAATGTGAGGAATGCCAGGCCTCCACCGTGGTTCGGATTCCACGTTAAACTGTAGGTCCTCCATTTCATCTCACAATCACCCTACCATTACACATTAGCGTAGGTGCGTATAACCCGAACGGGTAGTAAGACGCGGTGATAATAATAATAATAATAATAATACACGTCTTGTCAGAGGTGAAGGAAGGGTTTGGCAATCAGATAAATATGTGCTGGCACCGGGGATTTGATTAGAAAAGTTTATATTTCAACATACATAAGAATGGTGTATTTTTGGTTCTGATTAGTAAAAACTTGGCAAACAAAGACCTGAAACCCAGAATTTGTTATTAAACTTTGTGTATTATTTCCTGGGATTCATCGTTCTTGCTAATGATTAGATCTGGGTCATTGTGTGATATAAGCCTGTTTTGCACAGGGCTATTCGGTTGAATGGGGCATAAGTAGAAACGGAGAAAATTAAAGAACAGTATTAGGGGGGAAGTGGAACAGGGAAGGAGGGAGGGAAATACGGCGTTTGTAAGGTTGACGAAATGGATTACACACACACACACACACACACGGAGGTAGTTTCATGCAATACCGAGAAATTTCACGTACACTTTACCTGATTTTACTTCTCACAGCTGCAGTTTTAACTCTTGGACAATTTGTAGGTGTACTAATTTTAATTTAAAAAGGAGGTAGGAAGGAAGAGAGAAGGAAGAAGTAAAATAAAAAAAATACACAAAACATACTAATGAACAAAAACTTGTATCAGTGAACACGCGGGCTATGATGTTCCCCTCGCCTAGTCTGGTTTAAAGGTGAAGGGGTTAGAATCTCGTTCAACATAGTAAAGGATTTTTTTTCTTTCAAAAAATTAACTTCCTAATTTTCTTAATGCAGATGGTCGTACATTTCCTATAAATCCTACCTTCCAAATCACTACCCTTCTAGTGTAAATAAAATGCGTATAGCCCGGAAGATTAGAAGATTCATTGTAAAAACTAATCAGAAATAAACCGCACCCCAAAGCAGCCCCTAACTCATTGAATAAAGTAAGTTCAGGACCCTATCCTTGTTCCAGTGTGGGTGAATATTAAAAAACGTTTCCAAATGTAACCTAAAATAATCCTCATTTGAAGTGTGACTAATTTTAACCAAATTTAAATAATCCTACATACATATTACTTTCTTCAGATATGTTCATTTGATATACATCCAGTTCTAGTTTGGTGGTGTCCAAACTTCCAAGAAAAAATATCACCTTAATATGATTTAAAAGTGTAATGAGGTATTAAATAAAAAATAGGATGATTGAGAAATTGATTACATTTAACTATTTAACTTACTCTATAGCGATCGACATTTCAAGTTTAACTTAGATTTTCTTATTTCAGGAGATTTATAGTGAAATAGCTTTCTAAAATACCTAATATAAAATATATCTGAAAAAACTCTCTCTTTTTTTTTTAGTCCGAAACTTCAGCTGTCTTTCTATCGATATTGATAGGGAATAAAGTCTACGAGACGTATCTTGGAAATATAACAAGAAAATACCTACTTTACCTTTTCGGGAATGGAAGGGGAAAAGATTCATCAGACCAAAATAAAGTTGTACAGTCTGGTTCGATTAAAATAAAGTCCCTAAATTGATTTTTTCTATACCATGTACTATCCATTCAGGCTATTTGCATATTTAAGCTAACAATCAAAGGGATAAGAAGGTAAAATTTAGATAAATAGTAACCGCATTCCACGTGAAGGGAGGAGTAGGAAACAATTTAAGGGAAAAATCATCCTCAGTAAACCTGATCGGGATTCAAAAACCGATTTACCCGGCACCTGCAAACTACTATGAACCGATATTGATTTATCAGACCATGGGACCACTATTCTAGTCTCTGTAGTGACAAAATATAGCCTAGATAGCAATACCGGTTTGTTTTTTATTCCATTCAGACAAAGGTAGCGGTTTATTTAATGAGTACTAAACTTTGGGTAGCAAAGTATTAATAACTACGACAGTATTGGCGTAACCTTCTTTGGTGACCGGAAGATTTAACGCGCTGATGACAGAAAGATCTGGGTTTGAATCTCGGTCGGGTGTACTGAGGGTGGTTTTAACAATATGATTTTCCACACTCCCTCCAAGTATATGTGGCTATACTTCCTACAAAATATAACTCTCCTCATCCCTAAAACCATTAGCGTAATTAGTACACAAGCGTATAACCTGAACAGTTAGTAAGTAAGACGTGGTGATAAAAAAAACGTGGAAATACGAGAGAAAATGTCCATTGGATAACAACTAATGTTCTCTACTCGTGTGAGACTTGACGTGCTATATTCAGGTGCACTAACATTGTGACTAAACTTTTACCAGCTCTGTGTTCATTTCAATGATTGGTAAAAAGGGGTGGGGTGGGGTTTAGGGTGCTGTTTCTATACGCTCAGTACGTCAGGAGAATATTTGCACCTGCCACCTCGAGCTTATACTCGGCGATTAATTAATTTCTAACAAAATAGAGCTGAATTTTGAAACGTTACTTTCACGGGATTAATTATTCACTCCAGAGTGGTCTTCTAAAACCTTTCTTTTTTTGAAATTAACCCACGTCGGAGGTTGTTATCTTTTATAATTACTATAAATCATAGTAGCACTCATTTAAACAAGTGAGTGCGTTTCTCTCTTAAAAGTCTTTGTAACGAGCGTGAAAGAGTGCTAATTTAAAAGCAAAATTTAAACAAGGTGTTTTTTCCTTTATATTTTACTGCATGACGGGTATATTGGGGTTAGATTCCTGGTTGGGTGTACCAAGGATAATTTTTTTCCTGAAGGATTTTCCCACACTTCCCTCACGCAAATGCTGGTACATCTACTCTAAATTTTACCTTAAGGATCACAAAAACATTAAATTAACTACGTAGAACCTGAATGGGTATTTAGACGTGGCGAAAAATAATTATAAAAAATCAATCTTTTTAGCCATGCAAGTGTTTTTTAAATCTAATTACCTAACTTATAAAGGAGGTGTTTTATTTTGACTAAAAGTATTCTACAAAATTTTCTTTATTAAGTCCGGATACAAAAAATATATCCAATAAATACGCCGCATAAATTTTGGGGTACGTGGACCACAAGTTAAAAACTACTGGTTCAATTCATCGCTCTCACAAATTGTATTGATAGTGACAGTAGTTGTGGGTTAAAATACCAGCTGGTAGTATTTAGGGCTGCCTTCCGATCTCTTTTCACGCAACTGTGGGGGAATTTAATTTAAATTCTACCTTTCTAATCACTGGGCCATTAAATGTGGGATCCCCGAACGTGTTGTAGGACCTGGTACACACAAAAAGATAAAGAATATTAATCTGGCATGATATCAAATAACTTGAATAAAATTAGAACTGAACTTAATCGATATTAACCTCCATACCAGTGTCTGTCGTTAAACCGTAGTACCCCAAAGCTCAGCCATTCACCACCCTTTAAAGCGCCACGGGCATGTACAGTAGGCCCAACTACCAACTTTTACGCCACTCAAGGAATGTTCCAATTTAGTATTCAATTGGAATTAAAATGGCTAATTTTTTATATTGGTTAATGAGCTCGAATGAAAATGGATATCGCAAAATGGTTTAGGGATTAAAATCAACGTTCAGCTATAAGGATATTCCATCCAAATTACTATGTAGATTGTAGATCAAGCAAAACTATTCTACATATTCAGTTGGAATGTCGGAAAAGCTATCGATATTTCAGATACTAGTATGCCTTTAGAATTATTTTATCAGTATCTACAGTCCAATTTTGTTTATAGGAAGAACCTTATTTAACAGCTAGAACTGTTACTAGATTACTTTCAGAAAAGAAACCTTATTAAACAGCTAAAACTGTTTCTAGATCTACTTTCATCAGCTTATTATCTAGTAAAGCTACTAGATCTACTTTCATAGGAAGAACCTTATACGACAACTAGAAAAGTTACTGAATCTACTTTCATAGGAAGAACCTTATCTGACAGCTAGAACAGTTACTAGATCTACTTTAAGAAGAACATTATCTGACAGCTAGAACAGTTACTAGATCTACTTTCATAGGAAGAACCTTGTCTGACAGCTAGAACAGTTACTAGATCTACTTTTATAGGAAGAACCTTATCTGACAGCTAGAACAGTTACTAGATCTACTTTCATAAGAAGAACCTTTTCTGACAGCCAGAAAAGTTACTTGATATATTTTCATAGAAGAAATTTATCTGAAATCTTAGAAAAGTTAATATCTCTACTTTCCCATATACATAGGTCAATTCCTGTGATATGAAGCGGTCCCTTTTGATATACATTATCAATACCTATCCAAACTATAATCATATAACGAAATATTATCAATTTCGACCGTAAAAAATATGTTTGTGTTTTATAAAATTCCTTTTCATGAAAATTGGACTGTATATGACTATGCTTAATGACGTTATAAGTCACGAAAATAGCTGTCTGAAACTGAGCACACGATATCTTGAATGACTGTATATTTCCAAGGTGACTACTTACGTCGCTTGAAGGAGATATTACAATAGTTCATAGATCATATTATGTCATCTTACTAACTAGCTTTATTTTAAATTTAACATCTTTGAAGGGAGATTGGGGAACAATTTAAGGGAGAAAAAACACTTCAGCAGACTTGACCGGGACTAGAAACTTTCCCCATCATTAGCAAACCAGATAAGAGGACACCTACACTGTCCACGTGACCATTGATTCATGTTGGATTCAATATATTATATTAATATCATTTCATCCTTAAGGCCCTTGGTCCTATCGAGTGCAAGTCTAAAACCTATTTTATGGGATGGTGGGTGGGAGGGTGAGAGGGGTGGCGTGGCTTCACCATCGACCAAAGTATCCTCCCACGCCAACAAGAACAGGTGGATCACGGAAACCGTAGATGGCGCTAGCTACCGAACAGGTCTTTCAGAAAAATAATGTGTTTGGAAGTGTAAGTTTTCTCGAGAACGAATGAAATTTGTATGTTAATATTTTCAACACTACCTCCAAGATAATGTGTCGATGTTTATTTATTGTTAAATTTTCTTATTTTTTGTTATGAATCTGGCAGTTTTCTATTGAAAAATGTCAATTTTATCGATATTTGATCATTGTTAAAATTGTAGAGGAGTTGTGTATATAAAAAGTATAGCTTTATCAACATGCTTTCATTCCTGAACAAACCGTTCCTGAAAAAAAAATTGCAAAACAATAACAATTCTTTAAGATAGCCATTTGTTCCCATAGCTCTGCATTTCCACGCCAAATGAATAGGGCCAATCGTCTCAAATAAAAAAATTTGATATGGATCGAAATATCGTATTTTTAAATCTATTTATTTTTCACACACTAACTGTAGAGTACGTGTAACTAGTAAAAACAAAATTGAACCAGTTTATAGAATAAATATCTATATTTTTGCTCTCTCAATATTGATAATATTTAAAAAATAACATATTTTTATTTATATCCCACTTTAGATGTTAGATACTGTCCTTAGCATTCTCACTTAGCTTGATTCCATCAAGAGATAGGTAATAAAATAGTGCCATAGTGTAATAAGTCAAGGAAAGACTGCTATCTTGATTGGTTCCGCCATGTTGCAGGAATTAAAATAGGGCGATTATGTAATCGGTCAAGGTAAGACTGCCGCCATTCAGGGTAAACGGACTGTACATTACAAACGTATGTAACAATCTTGTGGTAAGAGAAGGGTAGGAGGGGTAGATTGTGGTCCCCAATGATGTAAGGGTTTGTTGATCAGGGTGAGGGGGGGATTCAGTGGGGGTGGAAGGCTTTGGGCTTGTCTGTGATGGATGAGTGGTTCAGATATGACCCCTAAAAGCTGGAGCGTTTTTCTTTCTTTCCTTTCTTTCCTTTCTAAAAAGTGGTGGCAGCTTATTTTTTTGTCCACTAGTGCATAAAAAAATATGATACGCCAGATAAACTTGGTGGTCACCGTAACTTGACCAGTGTTGTAAATCAGAGAAGAGCCATCCATTCTTCACTGTGGTTGAAAGCAGTTTTTATGAGAAAAACGGAAAAGGGAGATATTTTGGAATCACGCGAATTACCTTTGACCTGGAGGGGGAAGGGGGGCCGGATTTGATTGACATTGACCCGCTTGACTGGGCTTTTAGCTCTACCTTTAAAATGTTAATGTTTCAGACAAAGCTATTCCCCTTTTTTGGGAAGAATAATTGAACTATTCTACACAATTTTAAATGTACCCAAGTAGTGGTCTTATGGTTTAAGACGTCACTCTCACAATTTTTACTGAATTTTCTAGTGATGGTGAGTTCGGAAGTTTGAATTATTGCCTGATGTACTCAGCAGGGCGTTTTTTCCACAAAGGGTATCCTGTTGTCTCCGCAAAAAATGAAGGCCCATTTCCTCTGAATTCTACAGTCCTCATCTATACTCAGTTGGTGTAGATATTTAGGGAGCCAGTCGTCTGTATGAAAACTCTAGTTAATTAGTTTTCAAACGGAATATTATGGTTTTTAGTACATAGATCTGAAGCGAAGCTATAAACAACATAATTTAATAAATAATAAAATACTATATAATCTACTATAGAGTTTAGGAGACTAATTTAATTTAAAAGGTGACCTGGCGGTGTAGGGGTAAGGTGTCGGACTTCTGTGCTGGGCTCTGGGGTTCAATCCTTGGTCCCGGCACAGATTTATCTGATTGCCAAACCCTTCCTTCACCTCTAACAAGATGTGTATTAGTTACAACTTGTGAATGTGAGGAATTCTAGGCCTCCACCGTGGTTCGGATTCCCACGTTAAACTGTAGGTCCTACATTTCATCTCACAATCACCCTACCATAACACATTAGCGTAAGTGCGTATAACCTGAACGGATAGTAAGACGCGGTGCTACTACAACTACTACTACTACCACTACCACTACTACTACCACTACCACTACTACTACTACTACCACTACTACTACTACTACCACTACTACTACTAATACTACTACTACTACCACTACTACTACTAATACTACTACTACTACTACTGCTACTACTAATACTAATACTACTACTACTACTACTAATAATAATAATACTAATAAACCTAAAAAAGAGCAGTCTCATAAAAAAAAGAGGGTGACAGGAATAAACTGACAGTATAGCCCCAAGTCTTACTAACCATTTGGGTTGTACGCTCATGTACTAATTACACTAATGGTTTATGGATTAGAAAGGTTGAATTGTAAGAAAGTGCATATTGATGGGCAGGCGGGAAAAGTCGTCCGCTTACTCTAGTCTGGTTCCCTAGTAATACCGAGGTCGTCTTTTTGTGTCTGGGGGAGAAATATTCTCAAACGGTTTCTTACCCTCTCTCCATGCAAATACGGGTGATTTTATTCTTAAGGTTTGCCAATCTCGTACCAATTCAATCTGTGAATATTTTGATGATTTGGATGGGTGGTAGGCAGGATGCTCTGAGTACTATTGCCACCTAGTCTCCACTTACATTATTACCCGTGTGGGTAAGTTCACAAGTTCTATGGGATGTTAATGATAGAACGTTAAACGTAATCTATGTTTAATATAATTTTTTTTGTCTCATTTCAGGTAGGCGAGTTGAATTTTGCCAAGCAAAAAATATGGTGAGTGAGAAATTTAAAAAAAAATATATATATATATAAGAAATTAAGAATGAAATTGACTTTGAATTTCCAATGCCATAGAATAACTACAGTAATATAATATTTTGATAATTTGTTAATTTAAAATAGCATATTTTTAATGTTCCACTAGAAGTTTGATAATATTATATTTTACAAGTATTTTGATGACATCTTTTAGTCACTTGTCTTTGCCCTAGTTGGCTTTGTGCGAGGTTTGTGATAGTGTTCTTTATTACTTTTGTTAATTGTTTTATTTAAATCTTTCAATCATGTTTTTGAAGCGACATGTCACATATAAATAGTTAGCACATTACAAGTACAGCCTCGTTTCAACCAAGACGCACACTTTCAACCAGTGTTGTTGCTAATTTCAATTAACTAGAGCCATTATTTTGTAATTATGTCCAGGTTAGCCAAATATCTAATCTAAAATTATTGCAAACGAACCTGGAACCTTCCCAACAGGATATTAGCGTATAGTCTATTTTTCATAGAAATAAACTTATTTGACACCTATAAATGTTACTAGATCAACTTTCATAGGAAGAACCTTATCTGACAGCTAATACAGTAATTACTATAATTACTTTAATGTATTCATATGTAAGGTTTTGTGACCTGCAGCTGTCACTTTAGATAAATATTATCAATTATAATAGTAATAATATTATATAAAACTGTTATTAGTGTTGACCGCAAATAAATATGTTTGTATTTTTTTTAAAGATCTTCTATGACAGGACCATAGGTGTTTTTAAACAATATTCAGATAAATTCCTTTATAATATTAATATTCAGGCTGCATTCAGATTTTTTCCCATTTAAAAATTTTCATCGTTTAGTATTATTTTAATATTTTCATATGTAATTAAAATAATACTTGAAAAATACTCTTCATAAATTCTAAGTCTACATTTAATTCAAGTCCTCCAAGTCATGTGATTGCTTCAAGCCGATAAATATGATCCTTGTTTACAACTGCCCCGTAAGGAACATGTGAAACAGTCCATATTTAATCCCTATTGTCTGTGTGTGGCATCAAGGTCGTTAAATTAGAAAGGCTTGTGGATCTAATGGGAAAGTTCCTGCTGACGTAATTTGATTCAGCACCAAACACTTTGTATTTTACGTCAAGTGTAAATTGCAACAACCAAATTATCTCTGTTCTAATGGATGTTATTTTATTTTTGTCTGAAATGTTTTTATTATCAAAGTAAAATTATGGCTATACAGTGAGTGTTCGGAAACTATAAGCCCAAACTGCACATATAGCTTGTTTGAATCAAAAGTAAAACAAAATCCTTTTACACTTACATCCGGCAAATTATGCTAATAACATTAAATTGTTTCCAATATTTCGGTATACAGCACCGGGAGAGCTAAGCTGTGCAAGCATGCGTGTACAACAGGTTGCATAGGAGTTAGGCACGTGGCACTGCTAATGTAATAGTGGAAAGAACTTTCTGTGATTTAAGACCGTTAACGGTGACCCTCAGCCCTCAAGAACGTATTCTCATTTATAAATGGACAGGTGTGTTGTTTACTATTAATTGTGATATGTTTTGCTGCCGTGCTCTAAGATGTCAGGTGAGTAGTGCCATGCACCTAACTCCCTTGCAACCTGTTGTACACGCATGCTTGCACAGCTTTGCTCTCCCGGCACTGTACGCCAAAACTTTGAATACAATTTAATGGTATTATCATAGTTTTCTGGATATAAGTGTATTGGAATTTCTAATGACTTTTGGTTCGAACATACTATATATGCAGTTTGGGCGTTGAGTTTCCGAACATCCTGTATGTATGTTTTCTAGAGGTAATTCGCGGCTGACTTTAAACTCCTTGGTGCAGACTTAATTTGTAGCAACTCAACTCAACTCTACCACCCCTATGAATATGTATCTTTAGTGAGTACTAAAAATGATCTACGTGGCCAGTGGCGTGAGTTTCAACTTGTCTGGTTTGCCAATTACATGGAAGTCAAAGCTCGAATCCCGAATGGTATACTGAGGAGTATATTTCCCTATTATGTAATCACGCAAAATGCGAGGACAGGAGCTTCGAAAATACTTAGATTCCAACACAATTCTCTCTAAGGGGTAGTAATCACTTAAAATACAATACTTGAGCATAGATGAGGCCATAAATGTACTAATAACATTTCTACCCAAAATTATATGTTTTGTGTTTAATTAGCGCACCTCTTGATTGGCTCCTTTATACAGTCCCACCAACTTTCAGCTTTCTATCTAATTTAAAATCACTAAAAAATTATCTGTACATACAAACAGACACATGCATACACATACACACCATTAGACTTTTATTAATATAGATTTTCTTCATTAGATTAAAATACAAGCCACTATCTTCAAAATAATTTATGGAGGAGTATTTTGAAATAAAAATTAGAAATGTTCCTTGTGTTTGAAATTAATAAAAACCACATAAATAGCTTATGAAATTTAATAACGTGTCTATATTAAAGAGTCTTATTTTAAAAAGCAAACTTGAAAAATTCTGTTCTAGGTCTTACAGAATCCGTTTTGAGTTTTGAAAACACAACCGTTTTCTTCAGATCTACATTGAACCACGTTTTTACTCTTTGTTTCAACATTAATAAGCTTACATTTGGACCTAACAATGTGTATCTTCATGTAATGGTCAGTTTATATTTCTTAAATACATATTAGTCTTACTACCCGTCCAGGCTACCTGAAATTATACTCTGATGTCTTAGGTATGAGTAAAATAGAACCTAAATAAAGTGTATCAACATTTGTGTGAAAGGAGATTTACAAAACATGATGGGGATATCACGCCAGTGTCCTTGAGTGGGATCCAAACCTCGTAAAAATATGAGGCTAACAGCCTAGACTACGAGAACGCTGGTACAGGTTTCATAAGTAATAAGTCTTGGGAATATTACTGTACTTTATTGAAATGGAAATATTGGTTTATCAATATTATTTTATATAAAAGTGAAATAATAATGTTTATAGAATTATTTTTAAATAAAAAAAAACTGTATTTATCATTTCAAGTATCTTAGTACACTTTTGTTTAAAAACGTAAAAATATTCCGTCTGTATTTTAAGAGTAATACAATATATCATAGTGCATGTCAAAACACCGAGTATTTTACGCTAGCATAATAGATTCCCCTACTCAGTTTTTTATGCATTCTTAATGTGACATTAACATACATTGAATTATGACAGCAGAGTTATTAAGCAAATGACAAATGCTCGGTTCAACGTTAGATTAACAGCGCAACTCATCCATGTATCCATTTGTCTAATACGTATTTCGAATGACACAAACATGTCAAAAATGTAAATGGGCCGAGTGAAGGAACATTATAGAATTATCATATTTATCTCATCGTTTAGAATTTTACTTTGTTAAATATCATTATTGTAAGCTTTTAAAAAATTGATTATATGAAATAATAAAGGTGACATTTTACATGATGGAAATATATGTTTTTAAATTCTTTCGACACCTCAAAAAATCGAACTCGAGATTTTGATAAATGTCAACGTTTCATTACCCCCTGAAACCAAATAAATGGTACAGTGCACCACACAGACCTTCTCCCGCTTTTATCTTAAAATAGACATTTACTAAAAACTCGTAACAAATGTGAAACGAAATAATAGGTCTACACATTGTTGTAGAAACACAAAGGTCATAAATGAAATAATGTACACTGTTACTTACCTACTCTGTGGCATTAGGAACTGGGAACACTGTAACAGAAAAATTGAGAAATGAGAAACATTTCTGTCCACATAAAAAGCATAAAAATCAAATTTATTTTTAAAAACCTGAATTAAAAAGTATATATATTTGATTAAAGCTAAGAAATTATTGGTTTTATAAAAAAATTAAATAAAAGTTTTGTCTTTTTAATATTAATACAACTTTACGATGTTAAAGATCTTTCTTATCCCATATAGTAGAGGAAAAAGGATGAAAATTGGAAAATTTCCCTCATGTAATGTACCCTCAAAGTCACTTTCATGAGAAAATGGGAATTGATATTTTGTTAATAGTAATAAACAGTGTCTACATATAAAAAAAATAAAAAATCGGTAGAGTGAATTTCGAGAAAATCGATTTTATTATCATTTTGCCCATAGGTACACTTCCATTAAATTTAGCGTTAGACATATAATTCCAAAAACCCTCACGGGGACCTTATAAACACCCCGGATACCAAGTTTAGCCAAATCAGTAAAATAGTTTCGTCTCTAACTCGAGGTACAGACAGACAGACAGCATCACGAAAACTACTTTTTTTGTTTCGTCGACATTTATCAAAATATCGAGTTCAATTTTTTTTGGCGATCACAATACTTTCTCTCCGAATTGTAGAGGGAAGGTAAATTTTGGTTTTCGCATCTCTCTGTCTGTACTTCTGGTTAGAGACGAAACTATTTTACTGATTGAGCTAAAATTTGGTATCCGGGGTTTTCATAAATGTCCCCTTGAGGGGATTTTGAAGTTAAATATCTAACCTTAAAATTAAGAGAAGTTTACTGAAGGGAAAAAAGAGAACAAATCGATTTTGTCAAAATTTGCTCTAATGATTTGGATTTAATTTTATATCTGAATATGGCTTATCATAATAAAAAATATGTTAACCCTCATTTTCTCATGAACATAATTTTGAGGGTAAGTTACATTAGGGCTATTTTCCAATATTCATAATTTTTTGTATTTTACCTTTTACGCTATAATCTATTTTAAAATCTTACGGATGACATATATCTGAAAAATTATAAATTAAATTCTTTTAATCATATTCATATTTTTTATAAACCTTAAATTTACGCACTTCAGTGATCTATTGGTCATTCTCTTACTACACCGACTGTTGAAGATGGGAAGACTGGGGCTTGAATCCCTGTCTTGTGTGCTGAGGGTGTTTATCCTAAACTATTTTCCACCCTCCCTCTATGCAAATGTGGGTACACTTCTTCTAAATTCAACCATATTTATTCATAGCACACTAGCGGAATTAGTACGATAAAAAACTTTCATATTTTATGTTAATTTATTCCTCCCTATAAAATAAATTACTAAAGAAGAACATGTGATTTACAAAATTCTTCAATTTAAAAACTGTCACAATTCAATATTTAATTTAAGTATGTATGCGGCATTTTAGCAGAAATAGCAATAAAAAACTCAACATAGCTACATGATTTTATAAGTTTTTTAAGCTATTTATACATTCATTTATAAATAGATACACTTTAACATGCTTATAGTTGTACACAAATTGACACATAAATACACACATAGCATACATACACACTTTAATACATAACATACACACATAGCATACATACACACTTTAATATATAACATACACAGGTACATACATACATACATAAACACATATATACACATAATATACATACATACATACATACATACATACATACATTCATTAATACATTCATGCACACATACACACATATATACACATATGCACAGTTAAAAACAAATGTAGCAATGATATTCATGGATTGTAAGCTGAGCATTAAATCAAATTTAAAATGTCCTCTCCTAATTTCCAGCTGTCAGAAACTGCTCGCTCTGGGCCTTCACCAAACTTAATACAGGGAGTACGATTTGATCCGTGTGTTTATGCCACAAGCAACACACCACGCCGATAGCTCTAGTGTTAAGCTCATCCGACGATTTATTGCCGATATTATCCGTCAACTTTTTGTGTCTGGGAAGTGTTTAGGTGGACATGGGTCGTTGTTGCATCGATACTACCCGTCTATTGCTGGAGCCAGGCAGGCTGCTCCCTGACCCCAGCCTACCACCCATCTAGTTTTTCTACCCCCTACATCCCACCCCCCTTTAGGAGGAGGGGTACGGGGGTGGGGGTTCTACGCTCAGCTGGCCATAGTCCAAACGTCCATTAGCCTCACTGGGGGGGTTGAAGTGCTTGGAGTCACTTCACTCTATGAAGCCGCCATCATGGGTATGAAGAGAGTAAAACCAACCACCTTGCATGATGAAGAGTATTCTAACCACGCCATCTTGGGGGTACTGAACTGAAGTGATCCGAGCAGCTTCTAAGCTATAAATGTTTTATTTCGTACCATCTTGAAGTCATGGAGTCACCCTCATGGGTTTTGAGAGCATAAAGCCACCCATCTTGCATGATGAAGAGTATTCTAACCACGCCATCTTGGGGGTACTGAACTGAAGTGATCCGAGCAGTTTCTACGCTATGCATGTTTTATTTCGCACCATCTTGAAGTCATGGAGTCACCCTCATGGGTTTTGAGAGCATAAAGCCATCCATCTTGTAGGATGAAGAGTTATCTTAATTTGAAAACATAATTGAAAACATTTGATTTGATTGTTATAGTTGAAAAAGGTGATGAGGAGAGATTGTTAATTTTGATTATACAATAATGTGAGTCATCATGTTGTAAAGAACTATCCCACAGATGTAGATTTTTACCAGAGCTACGCTTAGCGGGACCGTCCTAGTAAATTTCTCCCTCTAATTCAGTCTCAAAATATTCCTTCAAAGACACTGCACACATATAAACTCACTACATGATTTGTGTATGTGTGTGGTTTGTCAAATGGGTCGAAAAGGAAGGGAACATTTTACTAGTTCAGTCTGTTCAAGAATACTTAACACTGGAAGCATCTCGCCAGTCTTCACTGGGGGAGTTAGTTGTTTACCAACTAAATTATCTTCCAGTAACTCTAATTAGTTAGTTAGAAGATTGTTTTTTAAATCAAAAGAAATAACCTATTGTGATTATTGTTTTAAAACCTGTATTCCCTAATTGTTATTTTTCAAATGAAATAGTTTATTTTTGAGTAGTGGATAGTTGTTAAATTTAAACATAGTTTAAGTTTTCTCTCCAAATAAATATATAAACCTTCAGTGTCGCTGTCCAATAATGTTGGCACTCTTGTATAAACTATTGCTTATGATGCATTTATAGTTGGGTTTTTTTCACAGTGTATTAACAATTTAGAGGAAATGAACCTTCATTTGCAAGAAGGGAGACCATTAAGGGAAAAATTACCTCTTTATCCTAGTCCTGGATTCAAACTCTGACCTTACAATCACTGAAAAAACCCAGACAAGACGAGAACAAATCCTTGGTCTGCAAGCCCCAACGATGAGGACCAACATTTTATCCAATGCATTTTTTTTAAATTAGGGAGGTAATGTGTTTAAAGATGACAAGTTCTCGCAGTGGTGGTTTGTGACCTACTAAGTAGGTGAAGGGGCAGGGTTAAGGGATGAGGATAATTTTTTGAGGGATGAGCCAGGGTTTAGTGAGATTAAGGAAGAGAAATCTGTTAAATTCTGAACCCAACATTAAAATTATTTTGATTTTTTTAAACCGATTCTTTTTGTCAGTTAACTTAGACCGCCAATGCACCCTGTCCTCTGCCTCCTCCTTCAGCTCCCAGAATTTTCTTCTTTCCTTCAATTCATACAATATCTGAATCCTCCTCCTTCCTAAGCTCCTCATTCCCTAAAACTTTTCTTCCATGACGTCCTGTAGAAGACATTTTATCGACTACATTAGTTATATTTAAATAGCAGGAATTTTTAGGACGATAAAAAATGTAAATTATCTGGTGAATATTTTCCATCTAACATCACTAATATATCCTCACGATTTGTTGTGTCTGTGAGAGAGTACTTCGTACCTGGTGAGCTCCTCTAGGGGAGGAGCTGATGAGTATTCCAGCCTCTCATCAACTATGGCGGAGCCGGCATAACTGGAATAGCAATGCCCTCACTCTGAAATTCACCGCACGGTGGTTTTAAAGATTAATTGGCTGTTGTGTTTGACGTAATTACTGGGATATGTGTACTTACTCTACTCACTTTGTATGAGAACTGCGCCAGAGTAGATTTGAGTACTGGCATAACGAAGGCTCGGTCAGCCAGGGTTTGATTAGATTTATCGTGGAGGAGCTTTATTGGGGAATTTCAGTGCGTACAAATAAACGAATAGTAGATTACGAAAATAAATTTAAAAAATATTCACTTTGGTTTCTGTACCATATCTTAAAAGTAGTTTGGGATATCAACCATTTTAAATATATCTGTATAAAAGAACAAATAGGTCAAACAAATCTCATAAAAAATAATGAGATTTAATCAATCATTAAAGAAATTAAAATTGAAACAGATTTAAAGATTATTTTTTCCCGTTCAGTAAAATAACCAATAATATAAGTAAAAATCATGTTTTATTTAAAATATAAAAATAAGATTAATATAATAAAAATAATAAAATAAAAACTTAAGACACATAATAAAGACCTTCATAAAAATACTAATATTATAGATATAGCCGGGGAAGGCAGAGTTTATTGGAATGTAATATCTGTATTGTCGTGGAAATGTATTAAAGACGAAAAAAATCTCATAACAACCAAGTAGGATTCTTAATTCTTATAATTGAACACCAAACAATTTCTTAGAAAATATTATTTTATGTTATCATCTGAAGTTGAATTAATCCACCGCTTGTCTTTTTGTAGAGTATTTGGAACATTTGACGTCAAAGATGCGCCTCCTACTATATAGTTAAAAGAAACTTAAAATTTTGATACGTTCATGTTTATTTAAATTGATAAGACTCCATACTTATAAAATGTGAAGTCTTCTCTAGAAATGATATTAAAATGGTGGTTTAAGTAAACGCATTGAAACAATAATGGTCGCTGATATTACAATTCGAATATAAACTCCAATTTTATTGCGAATTTATATCTCTGAAAGCTAGAAAAGTTAGATATTATGTTTATATTAGAAGAACATTAACTGACTGACCAGTAGAGAGGTTACTTGATCTACTTTCATAGGAAAAACCTTATATGAAAGCTATAGCAGTTACTAGATCTACTTTCATAGGAAGAATCTTATCTGCCAGCTAGAACAGTTACTATATCTACTTTCATAGGAATAACCTTATCTGACAACTAGAATAGTTACTAGATCTACTTTCATAGGAAGAACCTTATCTGACAGCTAGAACCGTTACTAGATCTACTTTCATAGGAAGAACCTTATCTGATAGCTAGAACAGTTACTAGATCTACTTTCATAGGAAGAACCTTATCTGACAGCTAGAACAGTTACTAGATCTACTTTCATTGGAAGAACCTTATCTGACAGATAGTAAAGTTACTAGATCTACGTTCATAAGAGGAGCCTTATCTGACAGAACGGTTACTAGATCTACTTTCACATATTCATACGCCAACTCATATGATCTCCAGCTGTCACTTTTGATATATATTATCAATACCTATAGAATAACAACAATAATATAGTAAAACGTTAAAATAATAGCTGCAAATAATTATGTTTATACTTTCCTAACTGTTCTTCTAACCAAAATCAGGGTATAAATCCAGTGGTATCTGTGACTATATTTTGGGTTCCATCATAGTTTTAGTCTCTGGCAGCTGGTCCTGACCTGCCAGTACAGCTATGGACCTAATACAATTCGTATTGTAGGTCCCTGGTGCCTCATTTATAGAAAAATTAAAATCACTCACATCTATTTAGTTTAGAATTATAAATAACTTCTAAGTAGTAGTATTGTTTGTATGAAAGAATGCTGTTCGTTGAACAGATTGCAATCAACCTGAATTAATTCTCTGTTATTCTAAATAACAATCACTATAGATGAGGCCTGGTTTCTTTTCACACACACACATATATAAAAATACTTTATCTGAAAATATTATTTTACCAGTAGGATTTTTTTGACACCTCCCTTCCCCCCCCATTCATCCCTGGGTTATCTCTTCTTTCCGGACCACTAAACTATTCCATTTCACACTCTTCCTTCACACTTTGTGATATCACACCCCTGCCATGCTTATAGTTTCGGTTTTACTCAGATTGTTGACGAATCGATATTTTCTTTATGTTTTTTTAATATCATAGGGGAATACTTTATCTTTATGAATGCAGAACATTTTATATATGAATATTATAATTAATATGACAATCTTGTATCTTTATTTTGAAATACAAATATAACATTTGAATTAATTCTTCTTGTCTTAGATTAAAGTTAGAACTTCACAAATCTATATATATACTTAATCATTGTGTTTTCCTACCTTTAGCGTGAAGGTAATTTGGATGAGTTTGAGAAGGTAGGATTTAGAAGAAGTGTACCAGAAATTACGTGGGAGAAGGAAAGGAAATCATTTATAAATATAACACCCTCAGTAGACCCAACCTGGTCTCGAATCCATACCTCGCCATCATAGGAAGATTATATTAATGAGCGTGACATTCAGACTGCGTGCCCACTAGCACGGGTAAGTGTTCGAGTGGGAGCGTGGTCGAAGCAATCCTAATATTATTGAACTAAAATCACCTTTGGTGGTTGAGGTCTGGATTTGAATCCTGATAGGGTAAATTAAAGGTTGTTTTTAAATAGATTTGCTATCACTTGTGTTTATCAGATCCTTTACAAATCTTCATCATTATTTCTATACCTTTAATTTTTAGTTATCTTGTTCGATGACAAGTCTAACGTCTTAGATTTCACGGACACCACTGCAGGACTATGAACTCAAGTAGGTATAATTCTATGGATAATACACCCAGGAGTTACTTAAACTCTTTATTTCAAGATGTCGTGATGAGAATGATAGTTAATTTCAGTGGTGTTCAACAATTTTTTCTTTATGTGACCCATAATATAGTTCTTCTTCACCTCTTTACTTCTTGTATCTTTAAGTTAATTGGTACATAATTAAAGTTATACCTATTCTATGAACGAGATCTAAGATTAAGACAGAAAAGGAGAGAGAAAACAAAATGGCGCTCCTAGATCACATGCCCTTACGCTCGAGTCTTTTGTAGCTTACCCTAAAATGGCCTAATTATCCTGTGTTTATTATGAAATTTTATGTATGACTAAATATATATTAGCAAATGAATGTAAATAAAAATGAATAAACAAGTATAAATAGATGTATATAAATAAATATCTTATATATTATTAATGTTGTCAACATCCCTTTTTCTCAACCAATACAAAACCTACAGTTATGAATAAGGTATCAGTGGATAGGAATTTTTTTTACCGACCTCTGACATAGCATACTCAGTTTAGGTTAAAACACATTGTTTGTTTAAAATTTAAGTTAAAAGAAAAATCTAACAATATTTTGGTATCAATTACCGAAAATAAACTCTCTTTGCTATTTTGTGTATGCATTTCACTGATTATTTAATTTCAACAAAGCAAAAAGAGGCAAAATCGTTTTTTTGGGGTGGATAGGGGTGTGGGGGTGGTGAAGGTTGAATGTGCGAAAGTTTTGCAAGGGTTTACTGGTATGTAAATACATTTATATAAATATATATATATAAATATTTAAATAACTTTATATAACTATATAAATAAATCTGTGAATAAATATATATTTCTAAATTTATATAAATATATATTATATATATATACGTACCTAGAATGTCTTTGCGTACCGCTGGTGGTACGCGTGCACAAGGTTGGGTGCCACTGGCGTAGGGGATGCTACACAAGTATCACAAGGTAAAGGGGTTGCGAATGCCTCTCCGTACACCCGAACTATGACCTCACCCCTTATCCCCCTGATCCCCTTGCCGTGACAATAATCTAGTCTAGCTCTAGGGCCACATTAACCCTGCGGCCAGTCTTGTCTCTGCTGGTCCAGGTTGAACACGAGATGTATTCCGTTACGTGACAAAAAAGTCAACAGGAAATACACTGAAGAGAACGTGATGTCTGATGCACGTGGATACAGAGACCCAACCAGGCTGGGGCAACAGTGGGCTATGTAACAACACAGCTTTATAAACATTTATTTGTACTTTTTATATTTGTGTCTAGTATAATTATGTTTCACAACATTGTAGATATTTATTTATATTATCTTTATATCTATTCATACCATATATGTACACCCCGTTAAATCTTAAAAATTAACAGTCCTACCTTGAACGATAAAACTATTACTTTCTCCCCTTCACTTGCTTCTTTTCTACCCTCTACTTTCTCCCCTTCCTTTCATTTTATTACCTTCCCTCTAATTTCCTCTACTTTCTCGCCTTTACGTCCTTTTACTTTTTTTCCTCCACTTCTCTCTATTTTATTCTCTTCATTCCTATCTACTTTCTACTATCCATTTCCCTCAACTCTCTACCTTGCTCTTCCCTCCTAACTAAAAAAAATTGCCGATAAAAATACTGCTCAAAAAATAAAATAGCTATCGTTTTATTAATAACTCATTGTTTGGATACTCACGTGTAAGTCTATGCTTTGATTAAAAAATACAAATATTCGAAGTGACATACTTTTCTATGATACTGACTATACATGGTCGCGCCCGTTTAAAATAATATACTGGTGTTCCACCAATCATAGTCCTTCGCGTAGTGATATGAGAATGTTTGTTTTCTTCCGGTCTCAGGTTAGGATGAACCAATAATATATCAAATACTCAGCAAATAGTTATCAACCTCTAGTGATCATCGGGACTATGGTATCAATCTCGAATATTCTGAAGGCCAATGTTAAGGGAAGGAAGGGTGATCGAATCCCGGTCAGGTTGTGCTTACTCTACTGTTTTTTTCACTTTACCTTCACACAAATACAAGTGCATTTCCTCTAAACTCTTCCTACCCCATCAGTGTAAAAATAAAGGTTATCCAGATAGTTATTATTATTATTATTATTATTATTATATTATTATTATTATTAGCACCGCGTCTTACTACCCGTTCGGGTTATACGCACTTACGCTAATGTGTAATGGTAGGGTGATTGTGAGATGAAATGGAGGACCTACAGTTTAACGTGGAATCCGAACCACGGTGGAGGCCTGGCATTCCTCACATTCACAAGTTGTGATTAATACACATCTTGTCAGAGGTGAAGGAAGGGTTTGGTAATCAGTTAAATCTGCGCCGGGACCGAGGATTGAACCCCGGACCCTCAGCACAGAGGTCCGACACCTTACCCCTAGACCACCAGGTCACCAGATGGTTAGTAAGAAGTGGATATTGTCAACACACAATTGTCAACCTACTTTATTTTTATCACCGTATCTTACTATCTGTACAGGTTGTATACGCATGATAATTATTCTAATGGGGTAGAGATGAGGAGGGAAGCATTTTATAGGTAATATACCCGCATTCGGATGGAAGGAGAGCGGGAAAACTTTTAGGAAAAATCTCCCTCATTAGACCAAACCAGGATTTCAACCCCGATCTCCCCGTAATCATTAGGTGATTAGCTCACAAGAGTGACAGCTGAAAGCTTTCGGCCATTGAAACGGGTCACAGACTAGTGCCGGTATCACGATCAACTTAACTTTAACTTAACGTAACAACTCGAGCCAAACATCTTCATTCTCGAGTATGATCTGTGATTTGTACTAGTTTTACAGTGATGATCTGTGAATGTTTACAGTTTTCAATCGATATCATGAATCTATTATCATTAAACATTTTGATAAATTTAGCTTTCCTATTTTAGTTTAATTATTTTGTTTCAATATCTGATCACTATAACATAAGTTAAAGAGTAAACCTTCGTCATAAAACCAACAAATGAATGAATAGATAGCCCTGTAGATGTCACTCGCATAATGATTGGCTGGCTAGATCACGTGATAGCCTTCAAGTAACGTTCACTTAACGTGAAATACCTCACAGAATATCTCTTATGTTACGTTAACTGCATCGTGATCGCTTCCATTTAAACATAGGACGAGATCCATTACGTTAAGTTACGTTAAGTGAACGTTAAGTTGCTCGTGATCGCTTCCATTTAAAAACACGAGGAGAACCTTTACGTTAAGTTAACCTTAAGTGAACGTTAAGTTGCTCGTGATCGCGGCATTAAATCAATACTTTCAATTATGAAAATCTCACATTGGTTGAGCTACTTGACATTATGTATTTTTAGCATCATGTCCTAATACAAGTCAAGCTATATATTTATATACTAATTACGCTAATGGTTTTAGATATAAGAAAAGTTAAAATGTAATGTGAGTGTACCCGCGTTTGAGTAGCGAGAGAATGAAAAACTATTCTGGAAAAAAAAATTCTCAGTACACCCGACTGAGGTCTGAACTTTTATTTCCCCGTAATTGGTAGACTAGTCTACCACGATAATTGCGCCTTAGACCATGCGGCCACCAAACCGAGTTATTTGATATTGTAATACCATATTAAATATCACTATTTTTGTTAGAAGAGAGAACATAATAATGCCAGTGAGTACCTGTCAAAAATAACTGTTAATCAACACGTGAATATATATGAACACACAACATATATCTCATTTATTTTATTTTATTTCTGTTTGTATTCATCATGAATGCAACGTATAGCGCGTAGGTTTACATTAAAGGGCCTTAACATGTAATTGGATTATAGCATCGATACACATTGCTATGTTTATTTTACATAGCAAATTTGATTGAAACAATGGATGAAAAAATTTTTATAAGCAGATAATTAATAATCGGAACCATGAAATAATATATCTCCGCTTGTAGCTGTAATGATACGGTATTACAAGTTTATTCAAATAGTTATTCCATTGTGTTTCTCGAGGTTTTAGAGCAATCATGCCGATTAGTAGTCATCAGCTATTATTAACTGTCTAATAGGTTATATTGCCTCTCTGTGACCGAGTGGTATGGGAGACCAACTATAATTCCAGGAGGTCAAAAGTCTAAACTCTCAGTAAACAAGTGGTTTTATGTGTTTACAACTTTTACCGAGATGATAACATAGCTTGACACACGCTTCGGTGGTAGAGTGGTCTAAGACGTCACGGATCAATAAAACTGGTCTGGCTGGGAGATAGGTTTAAATATATATTGCACTCTCCCTCCACGCAAATGATAGTGCACTTCCTCTAGATTCTATCTCACCCATTCTTAAAACACTACATATGAGTATTTTGGGTACTTTGGACGCATTTATGAAAAATAAACAACACATGACGTATGGTTCCTTCGAGTTTTATTGTAATAGGTTAAATCTTTGGTCTATTCTAAGTAGAATTTAGGAAACAAACGTGTTATATATCAAATACAGAGATGTCTTAACAATCCAGAGTATTAGTATTATTATTATTACTGTATTATTGTAGTAAAATTTCAATTAAAAATATATTACAAGCATATTTTTTGCCACAAACGCTCTATATTATTATTTTATAAGTATTAATAATATATATCAAAAGTGACAGTTGCAAATCAAATGACTTGAAGTATGAACACGTGAATGTAGATATAGTAACTGTTCTAGCTGTCAGATAAGGTTCTTCCTATGAAAGTAGATCTAGTAACTGTTCTAGCTGTCAGATAAGGTTCTTCCTATGAAAGTAGATCTAGTAACTGTTCTAGCTGTCAGATAAGGTTCTTCCTATGAAAGTAGATCTAGTAACTGTTCTAGCTGTCAGATAAGGTTCTTCCTATGAAATTAGATATAGTAACTTTTCTAGTTGTCAGATAAGGTTCTTCTTACTACTGATACTTTTAATGGTTGTCAACACACGCTATCTATTAATTTTTATCCAAATAAATAAGATGTTTCCTAACTGTAGTAGCCAAGGTTGGAAAAATATCTCTATTATCTGTGTTTGTGTTTGGATGTTGGCTGTGGACCAGCTGTGCATTCTAGAAAGTGTGCCCTTTTATTTTAATTATAAAAGATACATTTATTATAAAAGTAATATAATTTATTTTTTGTAATGAAGTCAACATAATAATTAATAATAAATAATTATTTGAATTTTTTAATATCATAATATAAACAGGGCAACTTTAGTTATAATTTAGAGCTTGTATAAAATTATTTAAACGCACTTAAAATTCTACCTGACGTGATCTTAAAGATAAATTAGTAAAAAAAAGTTATTTTTTAAAATTTGTTGGTCTAGTCTGCAATGTATTTAGTTAATATGGTTATATTTGAAGTTTAAATAAACAATAACCAATGTTTTTGTTTTGTTTTTGCATATGCATCCTATTAAAATTTATTATAGAAAGATAAAAAAAAATTTGTAGGTGATAAAAAATATTATCCTTCTATTTTTAATTATAACAATAATTATTAGAAACATTCCCACAATATACACTGAATATATTTATTAATTCTAGCTTTCAGCCCGTGCCAGTGTGTATAAATTTAAGTCTCCATGTTACAATTACTTTTATTGTTATTTTTAATATTCCCTTCAGTGGAGTTAAAGACAATTATTAATGTTATTATTAAAAAAAAATTCAATAACACTTTCTAGGCAAACACATGACTCGCTTTTGTGACATTATTATTATTGCTATTTTTTATTCTTATTATTATCATTTACTATTTTTTTGTAACTATTCATCAGTAGATATATATATATAATTATTGACCTATTATTGTTTATCTTATTTTCTCGTTTTGTAAGGTAATTGTGTACTTTTAAATGCTGGCCTGCTATAGATCTTACGAGTGTTGGCCAGCATTATCATAAAACAAAATTGAAAAGAAAGTAGAAATTATTATTATTATTGTTATTATTTAAAACTTTAACTTAATTTGTAAAATGGATCAGACGTAATAATTGATATTAAATGAGATATATTATAATTTTACTGATAATGTTTATAAGAATATCCATCACTCTGAAACAAATAATAATATAAAAAGAAAAATATATTATATATTGACTGTGAATTCTTAAATGTGGTAAGTGAAAAAAAAAGTTCATGATTTAAAATAAAATTTGAAATTTTTATAAATTCTTTTGTCACAAAATATTTTAAAAAAAATGTTCTAGCGTTTAATATTTAATAAAATTAAAACAAAATAACTGGAGGCGCCGGGTATCGATCCCGGTACCTCTCGCATGCTAAGCGAGCGCTCTACCATCTGAGCTACGCCCCCCCTTAAAAATTGATAGTGAAATTGAATCACATACGCATTATTACATACCCCCACCACTTGGAGCAGATCTGACCTAGATAGTTTCTTTCGGTCAGTGGCCTTATGTCTCGCCAAGTATGCCCGTGACGGTAACTTCATGGTACTAAAATAAAACCTTATCTGCCAACCGAACGAAAATAAAATGGAAGCTCTATAAGGAAAAAAAGTTGACATTTATCTAACGTTTTATTTACCAGATTGTTTGCAGTTAAACAGCTGGATGCGTTACAAAGATTCTATTCAATGTTTCATTAATTCACGAAATAAAATATTTTTCATAAAATTCACAAAAATAAAATTTCCCACATTATAAATTTAAGAATTATTTTATTACATTTGGAGTTAATAGAAATGTTTTTATCTCCGTTATAAGGATAATACTCAAAGTATTTTTGATGGATTGTTAAACATTCAGATGACAAAGTATGAAGCTCCTTATGGACTTAAGCTCCTTAAGGTCAAGTTATTTACTGCCGTGAGTAATTTACTGACGTATTTACTGTGACAACAATTCTGACAGCTGTTGACTCTGTTTTATCTCTGTTTGATATATGATATCAATGTAAAGAATTACTTTAATCAAAGAATACTTTAGTATTATATATATTATATGGATTGTAATTGTATTTATAAATATAATCCTCTGGTAGCTCAGTTGGTAGAGCGGTGGACTGTAGAAGTCACATTGATAGATATCCATAGGTCGCTGGTTCAAATCCGGCCCGGAGGAAATTTTTAAAATATTGTTAAAATGGTTCATTCTTGATCAATCCATAAATAACAAAGTTTATTTAATTTTTAGCATATATATTATTAAAAAAATGAAACATCAAATATAAGGAGAACTTTTATACACAGATTTATAAATTAAACTAAACTAATCCTGTTTAAGCTAAGCCTTCATCTCCTATCCGATGAATAAGCCATTTAATAAAATTGGAATTGATTTCTTACCAAGAGCTTTAACAAATTATAGACATTTTAACGTCATTATCTTATTGCTAAGTATTTCAATGACACAACAATTTGTTCAACTTAACTTATCAAATTACAACTTAAATTAGTTTCTTTAAGTTCCTTCACCTCTGACAAGACTTATATCACAACTTGTGAATGTGTGGAATGCCAGGCCTCCACTGTGGTTCGGATCCCACGTTAAACTGTAGGTCCTCCATTTCATCTCACAATCACCCTACCGTTATACATTAGTGTAAGTGCGTATAACCTGAACGGGTAGTAAGACGCGGTGATAAAAAAAAAATATAACAATAATAATATCTTAAAGCTCCCATCGGTGGTCAAACGGAGATCATTTCAAGCTCGTTTAGTCTTGTTTCCTGGTGGATGGGAGGTCAAAGTTAGATCTACGACAAAGTTATCACTTTTATATTTCTTAAAATGTTCACCACCATACCACCACACAATTGCGAGTACACTTTCTAGACATTATACCTTTCTCATAGAGTGAAAGAAAGTTGAGAATACCTTCAAGAGTTAGATTCAGTCCAATTTTAATATAATCTATCTGACCTATGGAAAAGTTTTTAGATATAATTTCACGTATTCATACGTCAAGTTATACAATCTACAGCTGTCAAGTTTGATATATATTACCAATAACTATAATAATAATAATTAAATAATAATACTATATTTTGTTATTAATATAAGCCATAAAAATATTTTTGTATTTTCTATGATTTAGTATAAAAATTAACAGTTAAAATTCAGTGAGTCATTTCTCATACAATATTTTTTTAAATTCAAAGATAGATAATTATTTTTAGAAAAAGTTAGAATATAAAGAGCCAACCATTTTCTTTTTGTGACAAAGATGGTCACACAGGACCATACGCATTCATGTGGCTAAAACAAACCTTTGAACATTTTTATTTTTAAATTAATAAACACTTTAGTCTCTGTCCTTTGCAAAGGTGAAAAAAAATCAAAAGTGGCACAAGTAACGTTTACAAAAGTGTGATTTTGTCAGATGGAAGTTAAATTTGATAAAAAAACAACCAAACACGTTTAAATAAAATATGTTCTAAAATGCTCTTTAAGAGAAAGGTGATTTTTGAAATTGTTAATATTTAGAAAGTGCACATCTAATTCTACAAACGAATACTTAAACATATTTGACCACTTTTGTTCAAGCATGAAATAATGAAAATTAATATTTAACCAAAATTATTATTATAATAAATGTTTTCAAGTTCAATAGTTTTGGCTATTTTTTAACTTTCTCTTGAGTAAATTTTTTTCATGTTTTGATGTAAATATGCTAACTTTTTATGTTTATAATTTAAAAAAATTGTTGGTTCGAATTGGTATAGATAATTAGTATTTTTCTATGGCTGTATAAAAAACAAAACTACGTTTGAGATTAGTTCAAATTTTGTGAGTTGAATTTTTACATTTCTCGCTAATATTGGTAATATCAGATCAGTGGGCACGTGGGTTAAGTCGTCAGACTCGTCTGGTCTTGTCCTCTGGTGTAAGGTAATAATAATAATAATATTTAGCACCGCGTCTTACTACCCGTTCGGGTTATACGCTTAAGTACTAATTACGCTAATGGATTAGGAATTGGGAGGGTTGAATTTAGAGGAAGTGAACCCGCATTCACGTGGAGGGAGAGTGGAAAACCATTTAGGAAAAACCACCCCCAGTTCACCCGACCGAGATTCGAACCTCGATCTCCCCGTCCTCGGCGGTTGAGCTCAACACGACTAGCGCGTTAGTCAACTACGCCACCGAGGCGGGTCTCTGGTGTAAGGGAAGAGGTGTAAGGTTTGAATCCCGGCTAGGTGTGGTGAGGGTAGACTTCCCCAAACTCTACTTTCCTCGTAATTTACCGAATGCTGTAAATCTATGGATAACATGATTGGGTAGAATAAAGATGTAGTACATTTAAAAATATATATTTATTTTTAAAATATGAATCAAAATATAAGTATCGAACAATCCCTTGTAACATTTTTTTCTCCATTCACTTAAAAATTCATTTAAGCATGTCCTTGTTTGATCGAGATAGGAGTCCACCCACTTTTTTTATTTAATTTAAATCCGCGCAAGAAGTGACTATCCGACGTCCGCCTGTCATTCTCCAATAACCGACGCCACAAAGTCGTCGTGAGTGGCGGGTTAAGGGACGCCATACGACCTAGCTTGGAACAACACAAGGGCCTATGTTTCAAACATATTATCTTGGTCCCTTTGCGCATGCGCTCAGAGCTGGAAACTGTACTTTACCACGTGAATGCTGTCCCTGTCATATAAACACCAAATACGAACTTCATATGAAAGTAGGGGGATGAAGTTAACAGGATGATAAAGTACTTTTTTTTTCAAATATTAATTTTATATAAAAAAGTAGTCATCACGAAGATAATATTTATTTTTTGCTCTACATAATTCATAATAACTACATGACTTTGAGCCCTCAAACGAGTTAAGCCGACTGAACGGCCGCTGCCATTGAAAATGATAGTGCCAACATTGGCAGATAGAGGGTGTCAAATAATCAGCACAATGAGCCCTAAGGTCATTAATCTTAGTTTTATAGACCGGAGCCACTACTTGTATATTCAAGTATCTCCTCATTGGTCCTCGCGAGGCTGAGTTCAATCCCGTTACAAACACTTTGCTTCAAAGATAAATTGTGAAAGCACCGGAGATCAAACCCGGGACCTCTGGATCTGTAGCCACGAACTCTGACCCCTATACCAAGTATAATAATCAAGTTTTATTCAATTCACCATTAAATACATTTGCAATTCTAAGTAAAGAATATTATTTTTCGTCGATCAAACCAAGTTTTCAATATTCACACTGATAAAGTATGACCGGGGGACTGACTGTTGTGTATATCCTAGAACTTTATATCATATGTTAGGTGTAGTCAGGTGATTCAGAAAATGCACGCCGAATACTACATTAAAATAAAAAGAACTAGTTGTGATCGATTTAACAACAGAATATCCGGATAGCTAATTAAACTAGGTTACCTTGTCATAATCTATAGTTAAAATGTGTGTTTGTATAAAGTGGTTAAGTCATCTATCAATCAAATTGTTCACATACCTTCTACATATTTACTTTCCTAAATAATATATAGCAACCCTGTGTATATTTACATATCATAAAATATAATAACGAGACAATAACTTTGTAAATATTGATAAAAAAACTGACACAAAATAAATATTGAGAACTACACAGAATTAATGTATTAGTTCGCTTTTTAACCTCACCATTCCCTTCACCCTCCAACCCCCAACCATCTTCCCCCATCCCCTGTATAAAATAATACTAGAGTGTACTTGTAAATGATAGCCTACCAACAGACAGGGAGGGAAATTTAATCAAGTGAACATGTTTACGAAATAATCCAGATTTGTCAAATTTATCGAAACGTACAGTTACCCGGTGTGGGGGCGCTTTAACATACCCAGTTTGATCGGGGAGGTCGGGAAACTTTGGGTGCATTGCGGGGTGCAGACAGACAGACATACAATAGTATCAGTCAGACAGACGGACGGTATTCTTCCATTGAAGAGCAGCAGTGCCAAAAAAACTTGACAAACCGATTATTCAGCCCTTCATACTACCCCGTATCGTTGGTCATGCTGTATAAGACGTCACGGTCAATTTTAATCTGTACTTCCAATGGCGAAGATATTAGAATTGGAGACTCAGTCAGATACGCTGAGTGTCATTCCCCCCCCCTCCCCCACCATCATCTTAAACGGTTTCTAGACTTTCGTCCACATTTCTTCTCAAGTGTTCCATAAATAAAATAAAGACACTCTCAATGTACTCATCTGAGATTTGAACCTCAACCTCTTCATAACTGAAGGTCAGATGAGCTTAACATTTAATCAAGTTGTAAGCTTGGTGGATGATTTTTATATAAGTTTTCTTGTTCAAGGTCAGATACTGTAGGCGCGTGTCTATAAAACGCGCTAATAGTTTCCTGTGCGCCGGATTATTTGCGTTAGGGGTTAGCTCTACAAATCTGGGTATAAGTGCCTTCAAGAGGTAAAAATGATTTTGGAAAGTTAATGGCCTTTCTAACAGTCAATTAACTAGGATATTAAAAACAAAATTAAGATAAAACAAGGAAACTAATACAAATGCAGTTTTCTCCATTCTTCACTTGGAAGCAGCTAAATTGTGATATATTTAATGTGCGGCAGAAGGAAGTACGAATAATTTTAGATATTTATAGCACTAAACTTTTTAGGCCTAAATAAATCTGATATGTCTCCAGTAGCAATGGGAAACGGGGAGTTTAGTTTTCTGCACATGCTAATATCAACAAATTTTTAATTACTGCCAAGGGTGTCCTGGAATTTTGTCAAAACTGTTTCTCTTTATTTAAAAGGTTTTGACAAACTTCCAGGACACCCTTGACAGATATTCAAGATATGTTGATAATAGCACGTGCATAAAACTCAACCACATGTTGCTACTGGAGAAATATTTAATTTATTTTTGCCAAAAAATGTATATTCTATAAAAACTATAAAAATACTTTCGTTCACTTCGGCCACACACTATTTATTTATTTATTCATTTGTAAATTTTGTTGTATTTAAAAAAGTTAATATAACTGTTCTTATGTCATTTTATTTTAAAGTGGATTAGGGCAAAACTTACCACTATGTGACATCCTGTTCAAACTGTATTTTCTGTATCACCGCGTCTTAATATTGTTAGGTTACATGCATATATGATAGTTACTCTAATGGGCAGTTTTCCAAATGGGAGTCGTATTGGAAGTGCCATCTGCCGTGGCGTGGAGGTCCACCCCCTCCTACTTGAGAGAAAATTTCAGGTATTTAATCTCGTTAGAGGTAGTTTTAGAGCATTTGAACATAATTACATACGTTTCCAAAGACAATTTTTGCAACTAAAAAAAATCTTAAAATATAAATACCAAATACATAAATTTATATTTTCATAAGAATTAATAAAAAAAGTTAATATTACAGAGGGATAAAGGGGGATGTAGCCCCCCCTAATTACCTATCTACTGGAGCCCATGCAAATGGATCAAAGACACAGACGAGTAAAGGAACAGACTCTCAACCTTACAAGTGTTTCGCCACGCTTCTTTTTTCCAGCTTGAGTCCTTCAACACTGGGCTTCGCTAGTGTCACTGCTGGGCGATGATAGGACTAACCGCAGCGATCCTAGTGGTGAAGGACTCAAGCTGCCAAATGGAGCGCAACCACTTTAACCTGGAGTTTGAGTGTCTGGGTTTATTATTTTTCTGTGGGCAGGGATGACGAAGGAAGTATTTTAGAAGTAGACTACCTCCATTTATTGGAAGGAAAGTGGTAAACCATTTAATAAAAAAAAAACACCTTCAGTAGACCCGACAGGAATTCGAACTCCTATATCCCCGTCATAAGCAAGCCATTCTAACACGGAAGTGACGCATTAGGCCACTCAGCCCGTGAATCGTGTTTCAAGAGGTATTACCAACCTATTACAATAGGTGCTGGCAACCTAACTTATTTGTCCAGGTATAACCATAGTCTCATCATGGAAATTTTTTGTTTTATATACTTTAAAAAAATATTAGAAGCATTCTAATAGGAGCTAACTACACCAACAAAAATGATAATATTATGGGACTTATTTTTAACTTGGGGAATTTTAAAAATACGTTTTGAAACAACAGATTATATCAGCCCATGACTCACTAACTATATAAACACAACACAATGTGAAAGGATGTATCCCTAATATCACTATTTATACATTCTTTTTAAATACGAGAATCGAACCTCAGTTCCTTGAGTCAGTATGTACATACACTACCGACTGAGCTAAGAGGTTAGAGAGAAGGCCTAATAATCCAAGCAGCGTGAAGCCGCTCTCAAACAAGACGCTTAATTAGATTTTAACTGTATCCTCGACTTAATTAATATAATTACCTGAGACCCTTCACGACGGATATTAATAGTAAGTCAATTATTCTACAATTTACTAAATTCCTCCCATCAATTCCTTGTGACGGATTGGTGTGAACATAGACTGAGTTATGACGTCATTACGCAGCCTTCACACGGCTCACGTCAATATCGTTTTAGGCTATAAGTTTGTGACTTAACCTGATGCACCTCTTGTTTTCTTTCATACAACCATGATAAAAGGTATCGTTAAATATGATCTATTTAAAAGAAAGATTTATCGTAAAGGGACTAAACAGTGCCTTGAAAACTAACAGATTGTGAACTCCGAATCTGTCTACTTTCATACAGCGGGAATTTAAATGTTGACCCTGCGGGTGGACAAACTATAGCTTCCCAGAAAGAGCCTGAGCCTCAATGCCTCACTAATCTTCTCCTTGGTAGAGGCAGGCCTCATTTTCGCGATATCACTAAATGAAGAATTATTTGCGATGCGTCATAGAACGATGGTTCGCTGATATCATGGTAACATACGTGCAAGTTGATTATTTTTATTTGTTGCTTCATCCGCTTTAGTGGCCAAATGGACTAAGGTGTCACTCTCGTATCAGACTGGCCTTCTGATGATAAGGAGATCAAGGTTCGATTCCCATTCGAGTCTTCTGAAGGTGTTTTTTTCATAAATGCTTCCCACTCTTGATACAAGTAAATGTAAGTAGATTACCTTTAAAATGCTTATTTCTAGGGTTATGCGAAGCTTAATAATTTCGACTTGGCTTCGAAACAAACATCAGCTTCGACTCTGCTTCGAAAAAAATTCTGGCTCTGAAGTTTCGTCAATAAAAATATTAACAGTTAAAATTCTCCATTTATGTTCAATTATAGATATTCTGAGCTTTTTGTACGTTACAAATTAATATTTAAATGAAATAAAGCTGAAGAAATTGAATTGCATATTGTGATAATAACTTGGTTTGTCAAAGTAACAAGAATTAATACTACAAAAATTGTGCAATAAAATAGTTTCCAAGTAGTTTTAGTTCGTAAAGTAATATAAACAACCACAATATAATATTTTTTCAAGCATAAAACAACTAAAAGAAAATATTCGAACTTTGATTCAGGTTCGAGAATATTTAATATTTTTTATTCGAATTCACTTCGAATTGAAAAAGTGGACTTCACACACCCCTAATTATTTCTTCATCCCTACCACAATAGGGTAATTATCATATATGCTAATAACCTGAGCAGGTAGTAACACGTGGGGATAAAAAAAATACATAATTTTGTCACCTAGTTTTACTACAACACATGATTAAGGTTGAATTTAGAGTCGGTGTAGCAGAATTTGTGTGGATGGAGAGTGTGAATTTATTTAAGAAAAACTATACCTTCATTACACCCGACCGATATTTGAACCTTGATCTCTGAATCATCGACAATCTACTCTACTGCGAGAGTCGCGCGTTAGACCGTGCGGCCACCGAAGAGGGTAATTCTTGTGTCACAAAACAACTCACTCGCCCTGGAAGCGACGCTGAAAGTGTTCGTACCACCCTTCACCCCCCACCCCGCGACGCTTTTGTGCCACCAAGAGGCGCCAGGAAGCTCTCAGACACACAGAGTTCAGGGTGAGGGGGGG
>CABFWO010000181.1:130108-158796 GCA_902155825.1 Timema genevievae
AACAGCTGTTGATATCATCATGGGAGGGAAATTAAACTAAACATATCTAATAGGGAAACATTTTATCTGCTTTGGCTGAAAAGTTTTTTATTGTAAAAACTATAAAATCATGGCCCTCAACTTGCGCTCTTTTCCATTCCACGTCAAATTGCCAATCTGAGCTTTAGCTTTGGCCTAAAAAAACTAGAGGTAATGATATTATGTGCACCCAGTCTTCTTAAAAATTCGACAACTTTTGGAATTAGTATTTTTTAAATGTAGACACAACGATATAACTATAAAATTAGTTAGATATGATTTGTATTCCAATTATTAGTTAGTTTTCTGTAGTTTCTTTACTCTCCTGTTAGAATACGAGTTCCTTGAACCTTGTATACAATTATCCGTGTAATCCCCTGGGAAGATTCCTTCCCTTAACAAGTTCCCCCCCTCCCCTCAATGGTCATCCATCCCTCCTCTATCATGAGAAGGCTAATAAATACCTGCTATATTATCCTAGACATTTTCAGAGATGATTGAATTGAAGTCACAGCAATTGTACAAACAAGATTGAATTCAATAATGTTGGTTGAAATGTTTATAGCTCAAAGCACAAATTTCAATGTTTTTACTTTCTATAGTTCTTCTGCCAGCTAGTAGCTTAGAAAACGAAATGTAAATAATAATAATATAGCTAGCGGTGTTATCATTCCAATAATATTATCACATTTCAATACTACTGATTTATTTATCAATACCCTTTTGACACATAAAAATAAATCTAATTAATCATATTTTACAATAGTATACAACATTTATAGAAAACACTCTACAACGTATTATTAGCGTATGAACACAGTCGACATTATTTGGGTTCTAGCTAATAATGACATAATATGGTTTGATACTACACAATGAGATACACGTTTCATTTTATGATATTAGATTTAGTTTTAAATTAAAAAAACATTTTCTGATAAAAAGAAAATCAAACCATAAAAGTGCTAATTTGTACATAATGTGATACGTAACACACTTTCTTCCCAAAATAATGAGTTGGTTTAGATCATCTTTAATTCTACAAATAGACCACATATGTTTGCATTCCTATAGTAGGGTGCTGAAATACTTCAAGAAAGCAGATTAGATGATTAAAAAAAACAAGAATTTACGTTGTATGACTCTTTAATTCGGTAGATAACATGTCCGTCGGCTGAACTAAAGGTTCATGGCTGAAAAAACTTACATTGGTAAAATATAACATCCTCTTCACAGCATTGATTAACTATTGAATTAATAGCCAATAAACTGGGTTAAGTAACTGAACAAGAATTATGTTAGTTTGTGAGTCAAATGCTGATACTATTGATCGAACTGTGTGAGGTCCTATTCAAAGCTTGATCGGTTTGTGGTTCATATATATTAGATAAACCTTATCTAAATAGTAGAAAATTTACTAATCTACTTTCATTGGAAGGGCCCTAGCTAACAGATAGCAAAGTTATTTGATCTACTTTTACGTACCCATAAATCTTTTGACTTTCTTCTGTCACTTTTGATAGTATTATTAATAATTATAGAATGACAATAATATTATAATAAAATGTTATTAATGTAGACAGCAAAATAATATAATTGTATTTTTTAAAGGCCCTTTTTGTGAGAATCGTACTATCCACAGGAAGGTGTCACCTGGAAATAATAATCTACAGCTACAGCATCTGACAAGTGTAGACGTGTACGGGCCTATTCTAATTTTTAAAAAACTTATATTGATTTGCTTTCTTTTAAAATTAACAAATAGATACAGGTTATGAAAAACGATAATTTAATATTAAACCATTAAATATAAATGTTTACATAAAAATGATATCCAATGACGTGGAGTTCAAGAGATATGACCTTGAAATGTGTCAATGACGTCACAAATGAGTCGAGGACTGGTTATCCAATATAAATATAAGTATAATTATTAAATATATATTATATTATTCTGAAAATTGAAAAATGACACCTGGACACGGGAATCGAACCCGGGTTCGATTCCCGTGTCCAGGTGTCATTTTTCAATTTTCAGTCATTTTTCAATTTTCAGAATGATATCTAACTGAACCAACTACCATTAATATAGCTTCGGCTATTTACACTTAATAAATATATTATATTGTTAATTTAAATCTCAAACGATTGATTATATCAGAACAGGACTTAATAAAATTAACTTGAACTTATCTCAGACACAAATCCGGTCCCCCGGCCGTTAATTCCTTACTGGGAAAGAGAATGACTCGTTTCGGTGCTTATATGGCTTAATGCGTCACTCTCGCGTTAGACTGGACTTCATATGAAGGGGAGCCCGGGGTTCTAATCAGTGTCGCGTGTACTGAAGGTGGTATTTCCTACATAATTTTTCTCGCTCTCTCCACGAAAATGGTGGTACAATTCATCTATATTCAACCTTCTTCTTTATTCCCACACTATCGTAATTAGTTCAGATGGTGTACAACAATAGACAGAACACACATGAAACGTAGAGAGCAATCATAATCTCAAGGTCGATAATTCCACGATTACAATACTTTCTCCTTATATTATAGAGTAAAAATAGTAGTCAGGTAAGGTGGTACCCTTTTAACGTTTTAAAGAACGGTCAAGTGTTCGTTGATATATTTTTCCCTTTTTATTGTAGTTTTAATATATCCTGTTGATACATATAGAATTATTAACGTTCTTCTTATTAGAATATTATAATACAAGTGTAAAGTTGCTATTGTAATTGGACACTGCCATTAATTAATGTTACAACTATGTACTAATTGTTTATAGCCCTGTAAAGATTATAATTGATCTACATTGAGCTCAGGAACTAAACATTTGTTGAAAATAAGTGGAAAGATTAAATAAAACTGTGAAAGACAAACGAAGCAGAAATGAATGACATTTATTCATATATCTGAGCTAGTCTTTATTACAAATTAATTTAACCTTAAAATGGAGCGTCTAACACTCATGTGTTCTCACACACTCATGTGTCCTCAACACTCATGTGTCCTCACACATTCATGTGTCCTCATCACTCATGTGTATAAAGCTATTAGTTCCATCATATTTTCCAGTGTTAGGGGGGTAAGGGTTCAAGTCTCGAATGGATATAATTGAGGTAATTTTCTCCCTAAATATTTTCCCCCTCCTTCACTCAAATATGACTCACATATATATTGTGTGTTCTCTCTTAAATTCGGGCTTACTAATCTCCACGAAAGTTTTGCAAACATGTAGATAGGCCTACTATAGCTGCACGGAAGTATTACTTTAAATGGAATTCACAATCATCCTTTTCTTAAGGTGGATATTAAATTTGATGATCCAGTACAGCAGTATAAATAAAGTACGGTCAAATGTTCATAGATACAGCCTCATTTAAGAACTATAACAGCTACTAGATCTACTCTCATAGAATGAACCTGAAACTTATCTGACAGCTAGAACAGTTAATAAATCAACTTTCATAGGAAGAACCTTATCTGACAGTTAGAACAGTTACTAGATCTACATTCATAGGAAGAACCTTATCTGACAGCTAGAACAGTTAATAAATCAACTTTCATAGGAAGAACCTTATCTGACAGCTAGAACAGTTACTAGATCTACATTCATAGGAAGAACCTGAAACTTATCTGACAGCTAGAACAGTTACTAGATCTACTTTCATAGGAAGAACCTTATCTGACAGCTAGAACAGTTACTAGATCTACTTTCATAGGAAGAACCTTATCTGACAGCTAGAACAGTTAATAAATCAACTTTCATAGGAAGAACCTGAAACTTATCTGACAGCTAGAACAGTTAATAAATCAACTTTCATAGGAAGAACCTTATCTGACTACTCGAACAGTTAATAGATCTACTTTCATAGGAAGTACGTTATCTGACAACAGATACTAGATCTACTTTCATGTATTTCTACATTTGGTCATGTGATCTACAGCTGTTATTTTTGTTTAATATTACTTATATTAATATTTTGTAATATAATAATTAATAATACGGTAAAGTGTTATTAATGTTGCTCTAAATAAAATTGTCTCCAATATATACAGGCCCTTCCTATGTATATTGGACTGTACTTAAAACATTCAAGCCTACATTTGTGGTGTCATGGTTTAACGTAGCATTTTCATGTTGGACTGGGTATCCAGTGACAGGGAAACCAAGGTTGGAACCCCACTAGTTTGTAAAAAGTATATTTCTCCCAAACAGTTTTAAACTCTTCCCCCAAAATTCTACTTTCCTCCCCTTTATTTTAGTTGCGTGATTAATTTATGAGTTTATCCTGAATGGATACTAAAATGTGGAGGAAAAAAAGTAAAAGCAATATATCTGTAAAAGATCATAGTGGACTATTATAGAGCGATTCTACACGAGATCATAGATTATAGAGCCATTCCTACACTAGATAATGTTATTATAGAGCAATCTTTACTCACCGGAAAGATTTGATCTTTGTTAGACATGCCATTTCGCACTTTTCCACTGTGGCGAAGTTGTTGCAGTTGCCATAGCAACCTCCATAACGGAACTTGACGCATGCCTTAGCTTCTGGGTCATAGTAGTACCGTGGTTTGGCCGCCCTACAAGGTCCCACGTCTGCTGGTAACAGACAAATGTCTGCCAATGTGCTACCTTCAGACAGAACAATAGCTTTGTTGTCATCCTTTTATCAGTAGAGAGTGTGGCCAACTATAAGGTTTAGGGTCACTGGTTCGATATAAGACGATGCCCAAAATGATTTATTTTAGGTCAATGAAAGTGGATATGGTATATAATTATATGTTGTTTGTCCTAAGGCTATTCATTTAATTAAGTTACTTGTTTTATAACATATGTAAATATATATGAAATAGCTATTTTAAGTATTTATAATGTGATAAAGTATTAATGTAAGCAGGATAATGTTACAACTAATACTATTTTAACCAAATAAAAATGGTAATGATAATAAATAAGAACCAAATAAATGTCTTTATTCTAGCACCACGTCTTACCACCTGTTCATTTTGTACACATATATACTAATTAAGCTGATAAGTTAGGGATAATTAAGGTTGAATTTGAGGAAGGGTACCTGCATTTACTTGGAAGGAGAGTGGAAAATGATTTCGAAAAAAAAACCTCACTATAGACGATTGTGTTTCTGACCTAGATCTCACCTTTACTGGTAGTCCAATTTGTTGTGATACTGACGCCATAGACGGCACGACCACTGAAGCGGGGAGAATACATCAATTCATTTGGCACAATTCTACATGAGTGTATTTATTAAGAACTAAGATTTGGAAAAGTTCCATATTTTGAATGAAATAAACCAAATTTACGATCATGTAATCGTTGGGCTGGGCTACATTATAACATTTCTCGGTGTCGTCCATCTTTGTTTCAGATTCTCGTGACTACAACTTACCAGTGGAATACTGCCAAAACATTTGTATTTGCTGCAAGCTATCACGTTAGAAAACCTAGTGTTTTAATTAGAATAAACATTATTAAACCAGTGTTTATTGTATTCCGTAACGTCTTTATGCAAGCAAATTGGTTTTGAAATATTTTACCGGGTAAGAAGTACTTGATTAATCATGTATTATGTTTTCTTGAAATTAGAATAAAGATAAATTTGAATATGTATTATGAAGTCAATATGGTTTATAGAGAGATTACATTTAGCTATGTATCTTCGTTGGTAAAAATACAGTTCATTATATTATAAAGGCTGCTGATTTAAAAATTAATCGCAAAACACCCTTTAAGATAATGTTATCGCTGACAACATATCAACATTTAAAAAAACATTATTTATTATTTTTAAGATAAATCGAAATAGGTTTTTTAAGCATATTGATTTTATATTAATGTTTATTCAAAAATACTTTTAATCTTAGTACCAGTTTATTAAAAAGCAAAACAAGATGTAAATATATTTCACAGATGCCTGATATATATTTATAAATTAAATTACACGGATAAATAGATACATAGTATATAGCTGCTTTATCATGTTACATACCACGGATTTAAATATTTATAAAATAAAATATAAATTCTATTAATTCTATAAAGTTAAAGTGGTTATAGGTCATAATAAATATATTTTATATAGATAGTTCAATCTTTCATATCTCAACTATTTTCTCAAATAGTTCTAGAAGTAATCATGCTTAGATTATTCTGCTACTATACGATATAGCCTTTCCTTCCTTTTGGTGGCAGTAATTCATCTAAACATGAAAACAATCCAAAAACTACTGATGAGAAACTATTTTTATTTTATTTTCACGGTCAGCTAAAGCTTATAACCAATAGTTATTTTTCCTTTTTAAAGGTTGCCAATTAGAAATTAACTTAAATTTTATGTCAATAAAGAACACCTTTATCTCAGGTTGGATGAACCTAGGAAATTAAATGGTTAAATGAATCATTAATTATAACAAGCTCGCTACATTATTTGACAGTTAATTTATTGATCACTTTAAAAGCTCTCATATGAATACTTACAATCCACAACTTTCATTGGTGTAAGCGCGGTGGCTATCAAATCATTCAATATCACTAACATGCACACACAACACATCCACACATAAAGCATTCTAAATATGTACTCACTAAAAGTATTCAATGCACAAACTTTTAGTGGTGTTCTAGCTCTGATAAATGTAGGTGCTACACACGACACTTGAATATTTAACTTGGAATATGGTATACGCAATTATATAATTTCGATAAGACTTAACGATACATTTATGATCATGTTTTATTTTATTCCTTCTCGTATAAATACGTGCAAGAGGGGAATAAATACAACCGCAATATTTAATTTCATAAGTATAGAGTTTAAATAATTCAAAAGGTATTTTATATTTTATATTCTATATGTCGTGCCTAGACATTCCGAACTCAAAGGGTTAAATAACTTTTCTATATTGCTGTTTATAAAAATAAAGATTAGCATAATCATTTATGACATTTCTTATTTTTACATACATGGCTGTATTGATCTTAAATTATCTATAGTACAACACCTTAGCTCAGTCGTTAAACTGTATTCATACTGAGATAAAGGTCCTGGGTTAGATCTTAGACATGGCCGAAAAATTGATCATTGATGAAATGTGGGCTTCCCGTTTCACATTGATGAATTAATAGCCGGGGTTGTATGTTGAATCTGTTACTAGATTTAAGTTAGTTTTTCAAATTAAAAAATGACACATTGACATGGGAATCGAAACCAGGACCTATGGCTTAGTACGCAAAAGCTTTAACACCTGAGATATCCAGGTTCATGCTTCATTGGTATTTTATGGTAAAGTCTGTGATGGACGTTTGTACTACTGACAGCAAGGACCTCCAGAGTCGAAGGTACCTGCGTTATCAGGTAGCTTAAGATCTCTGATTGATCATTCATATGTAGCTGAGGATTACACACGTCCATAAAATACTCTATATGAGCTCTTAACACACCTTTGAACCTTGCTAAACTTATTGTCTCAGATTAAATAAGTGACAGATAATTCACACATTGCGATAATTATTATTAAATATTAGTTGATACCATTTTTATAATTTTTATTAATATTCAATAAATATATACATTATTATGTTTTTTAACAAGTACACACGATTTTACCATTATTTATCTGAGTCTGTGCGGAAAGAAACTAAAATAGTAGTTTGGAATAAAAAAGCTAGCAATAATAAAAGGGACCCATATTAATATAAATACAGAAAAATGTTGGACCAAGATGTGACGAGGATTAAAACAACTAGTATTAATGTGACTTAAAGATTTATAAACATAAAAACAATCGCCTATTCTATAAAGACCAGAAAAGGTGATTTACATACAAAAAATATAGTGTTTTAATATTTGAAATGGTCTCAATATTCCAATATAACAAGCTCTAACCACTGAGCACGCCAGAAGTTTTCCTGTGCAAAGGGTTAATTTTTGCACATATTTTAAGGCATAATCTGTTATGGACGTGTGTATTCATCAGCTACATATGAGTGATCAATCAGATACCTCGAGCTTTCAGATAACGCAGCCAACTTATACTCTGTAGGTTTTTTTGCTGTCAGTAATACAAATATCCATCACAGACTCTGCCATAGTATATCAGTAAAGCATGACCCTGGATAGCTCAGTAGTTAGAACTTTTGGATACTAAGCCATAGTTCCTGGTTTAGATTCCCACCTAAAGGTGTCATTTTTCATTTTTAAAAATAAACTTAAAGCTAGTAACAGATTCAACATACACCCCAGACTATTAATTCCTCAATGTGAAATGGGAGGCCAACATTTCATCAATGATTAATTTTTCGGCCATGTCAAGGATCGAACCCAGGACCTTTATCTCAGTAGACATACAATTCAACGACTGTGGCTATGCCCACACCTTTCCTGGACCCTTTTGACGGTATTGGAGACAACGTGTCAGCCCCCTTTCAAAACAGGTCCACTAGTAGGGGTTCGCGAACCAGACTTGGGGCACGGCACTACAATCTGTTATGAAGGCACTGTACGAAGAAGGCACTCAGGCACTAATCACTGAAGTCTTTATTCAGGGCTCTTATTCGACCCTTCTCGCGTGGACTTTATTGGATCTTTTGTTTATATTTCCAATAGCAACATTTCTTGCAAATTTTCCCTTGATCATGCATGTGTTCATATCCCTTATTGGGCTTCTCGTAATAAAACAAATATTTTTTCTCATTATTTCTTATAATGCGTGCCCTACAGGTCGTTGTATCCATAGTGCCAATTCTATATTTGTCAAATTCTTCTTCTATCATAAAAGAAAAGCCAACACATAGATTTATTTAAGGAACTCCCATATCAATAATTTATCATGTAGAGATTCCGCCTATATTATTTAAATTTACTTGTTCAGATTTATTTTTTTGCATATTGTTTCTTCTTTTAAAATATGCATGCCCTACTACTCTTTTGTTATTTGTTATTAATGCTATTTTTTATTCTTATAATTAATAATTACTATTTTTCTTAACTAATCATCAGTATATATAATTATTGAGCTATTATTTTTTGTCATATTTTCTCGTGTAAATATATATATTTGAAAGGTATTTGTGTACTTTTCAGTGCTGGCCTGTTATAGGTCTTACGACTGTTGGCCAGCACTATAGTACAGGAAATTGAAATTATAATCGTTATTATCATTTTTAGTATTATTATCACCTTATTAAATCTTAGCTAAATGTCAATATACATTCTGCCTTTAGTACGAGTCTCAGGTTCGATTTCTGGCATGGCTGAAAATTTCACAATTTTTTAAATCAGGGCATCCCCAAACTCATTTTAAATTGATGGTTGAAGGATTATATAATGTGTAGATTATATAAATATATATTTTTAAGTCAATATATTATATTATATGTTGGTTTGGAAACTACACATTAAATATTTCAAATAAATATAAGTTATTAGATTAATTTAACGATGATGAATAAATCATATATTTCTACACCAAATAATTATTTAAATATGGCTTTTCAAAATAAATTTTATTTGATAGACCGAATGATTAATATTTGGACAAAATTTCTTTAAAACTTTTTGGCCTAATTGCTTACAAATTGAGCTTGTATTAAGAGTTAAGAAAAAAAATGACAACCTGTATACGGGAATCAAATACGGGACTTTTATATTGGTGATTTTGCACTAACTCTGGGATAATAACCACAGTAAGTTAATATCTTGATTTAGTTGAAATTATTATTAATATATTGTATTCTTGAATGTAATTTGGTTTTCATATTGTAGCACATCATAAGAATATTAGTAATCTTATCCTAGAACACTTTTGAATACCTTTCTAACAAATCATTACTTTTCCATGGGAAGGCTTTATTTACAATTACACCAGGTGAATTCCCTTTCATCCACTTAGCATTGTAATGTTAAATATTTACTCTTAACATCTTCAAGTTCTTAACCATACAATATGACATTGACTTAGATTTGAATGTGTACAACCTAATGTTTTGAATCATATATCTTGGAGTCTGAATAAATTTGAAAATTAAATAATATTAACTTGATTTCTCTTAATATTTCTATATTTCGTTTTCTGAGTATTTAAGACTTAGCACCTTTCTTGATATTTCCAATAATAATGATTTATTATGATTTCAAATTGTAGAAAAATGTAAGTTATTTTATATTGGAAACTCAGTATAATTTTTATTTTTCTTGTTGAGGTTCCTATGAAATAATTATTTGGATTCTTAAAATGTTAACTTTTGTACACTCTAGTTTGTTACATAAATTTCTTTCTGGGATCAGTTCGATCTCACTAAATTGCTAAGTAAATATAAATATAGAACTTGGTAGCTTAATGGTACCGTATATAGTGGTTTGGTTTTGTTAATTACCAAGTAGAGCGTTAAATGTGTCTACGTGATTTGACCACTTAAGTTTCCCATTTGGCATATTATGACCACCGAAGTGTTTGGTAACCACTTGCAATTGTAAGGGGCCGTATGCAAGAACTTGACTAAGTGGGCTCTAAGTGGACATTAGCGTGGGTTTGCTTGCGTCATCATAGGTTAAAAGGTGAAGCGATAATGTTCTCGGAACCACACTATCACTCTACTAAGCCTTCACTAACGTTCTTGAATAGCGCCTTAAGCTTATGATATAATTAATGTTGTTGTCTAATATGGTCCCTGTGGGGATTTATCCTGATATTATTATATAGCTTGTATTGTTGTATTAGATATTACTCCCCAAGATCTATTTTATATTTTCTGGCTTGTTTTAATCCATAATAAGTTTGTTGTTGTTATTATTATTATTATTATTATTATTAAAATTATTATTATCATAACCGCGTCTTACTACCCGTTTGGGTTGTACGCACTTATACTAATTTTTGAGCGTATGGTGATTCTGAGATTAAATGGAGAACCTACAGTCTAACGTAGGATCCGAACCACGGTGGAGGCCTGGCATTCACACATTCACAAGCTGTGATTAATACACGTCTTGTCAGAGGTGAAGGAAGGGTTTGGCAATCAGATAAATCTGTGTCGGGACCGAGGATTGAACCCCGGACCCCCAGTACAGAAGTCTGACATCTTAGCCTCAGACCACCAGGTCACCTATATAGTAAGTTTGAATGAATCCATCGATCCCCTTTAGTCAGTTAATATTTGTATCTAATCCAGTTGGGTAAAATAAAATTTAATTTTCTCTACCTATATTTTGCTAAGGATGACTTAGTTCCCTCTCTAGAAATGTAAATTTGTTGCATTAACAAATCAAAGCGTTGAAGATAGATATCCACTGTTACTATACCAACTTTAACAAAAAATTATTCCTGAAAGTGATTTAAAATAACATAAAATAAATATTAACTGATGGGAAGGGGAAAATATAAAAAGCATATTTTACTATCGTAAAATTTATTTATTGCATATTTCAAATGTAAACATTATGTTATACATGAATGTTTCTATAAATTTCAAAATCAAATACAGAAGTTTTCTATCCATATTTAGGTGGGTTCCTTTCTCGGCAATATTCACATTTTTCCAATGTTTTATATTTGTTGCCACTTTCAATCACATAGCCTGGGATTAATTTTTCGCATCTATTACTGTATATATAGTATAAGTCACTTTTCGGTACTCCTTCAACGATAGTTGGTTGATCCACACAACCTGTAAAAGAACAAGTAATATATTAGTGATACAATTAATATTCTGTTACAGATAAATACATTCCCACGAGCCCATATCTACTTTTGAATATTATCTTATAGTAAACCTGCGGCGTAAACTTTGTTAGATAGGGAGATATGTGAAGTTATTTTTTTCATTTTGATTAGGATATAAAATTAACCTAAAGGAAAAGGGACAAAAACTTGTATTCTTTTTGACCAGGAATATTTTATTTTGTTTAAAATAGGTGACATAAAATGAAAAGTAAACTGACAAAAACGTAATTTAGAAATATGGATTTAATCAAAAAACTCTGTTATTAACTTATATACATATATATTTATATATAAAAGTATATTTATAACTCCTCTAATTACAAAACTTGGTGTCTCTTGCCTGTCGGTGCTAATAAAAACAATTATTTAGTGAATAGACCCTAGAACATGCCACGTAAAACTGTCAATGTGAAATCAAGATGTTTTTGATTCGATCTTTTTATTCTTGGTGGAATGGACCTCAGCTTCGACAAATTTCATTGCCAAGCAAACTTTGAACACTACTGTAGATTTTTGAACTGGAAAGGGAGTCATTTAATATGAGGGGCATTCAGAGAGAGGGGAGGTATAAATACACTTTCTCTTTCATAATCCCTGTTAGTATGATCGTTTCAATAACATTTCTCATCAAGGCAGCCGAGGTCCATTTTAAGTTTAGGTGGAATCAAAATGTAAGTATAATTAATTTCAGGTTGATTGTGGTAGTCTACCGACCAACATTAACAAACTTACACTTTAGATTATAAGCTCATGTAATCTTAGGCTTGGTTTATTATCTATAATTGTGTCAGTTAATTTTATTGCGTTAGAACGGATAAAGTGAGAGCGAGAAAAATTAGCTATAATTTTATTAAATGAATCACAAAAGTGTACAAGAGAAAGCCACATAGATTTGGCCATAGCTCTCCCTTCCTTGTTTGCCTGACTACCAGCTCTGACTGTCAGAAGCGACCCTCAGAGAAGGTAGTTGGCTTGTTAATACCTAAGAGTACCGATCTGTTGTCACAGACCATAACCTCTTTTTTTGAAAGTGTTTATTGATTGTGGAAGGCAAGATGGAGTTGGGCAAAGGAGTTGTTAATTTGAGTGCGTGTTGTGTTGTGAAGTATCTGTATCGAGCCCTAGTACACTGTGATGGTAAACACAAGCGCAGTCAGGCCCGATGTGTAGGATGGTGTGTGTTAGTTCTGGTAGAGCTGTAAAGGAAACAAATTTAAATTAATCACTGAGTGAAAGATGGATAAGTGATTGTGAAGTTGTGAGATGAATTTTGAGGCAGGGTCTATTCCAGTCTAGGCTTTTTGTAAAGCCTAGGCTCTTGGGGGTCGTACTGTCCAAGGTTTCTTATGATCGCATTTTCTTCCATAAGGAGGTTTTTGTTATAGAAGTTGGTGTCACGTTTGGCGTATATGTCTCTTAGGGTCTTGGTGCCCGTCTGTGCGTGGATGTACGCGTTGTTTGTTCTTCTATTTACCCCAAGAATGCATCTTAGAACGTTATTCTGTATCACTTGGAGTTGGTTCAGCACGGTGGGCGGGGCGTAGCTCCACGCCTCGCAAGCGTATAAGAGTAGCGGTAGAATTATGCTTCTGTACAGTAGCAGTTTGGTTCTGGTGTTGAGATGTTGGCTCTTGAATAGTGAGTAATTACGGACAAATACCCCTCTTGCCTTTTTCTTAGTGTTTTCCACATGGTCCTTCCAATTTAGGCGGGAGTCGATGGTTACGCCGAGGTATTTGAGCTTCTTAGAGTAGGGGATGACTTCGTCCAGAACCCTGAGCTGGTCTTGTGGCTGGGATCTCTTTCTGGTTATGTTGATAGCCGTGGATTTAGTTGGGTTGACTTTAATTCTCCATTTCCGAAGCCAGTCACTGAATTTGTCTAGGTATCTCTGCATCTGGTTGAAGGCGTACCTGATGTTTTTGTGGGCCGTGAAGAACAGTGTGTCGTCGGCGAATAGTCTCACCCTAACTTTGGTGTCTGTTGGGACGTCGGCGACATATACACTATACAGGAATGGAGATAATGCGGACCCCTGCGGCACTCCGGCATGGATGCTGTGTCTGGACGACTTCTTACCCTCAATTTTTACCGTAAAACAGCGGCCTTGTAGGAAGCTTCTGATTATGAAAATATATGGTTTGGGGAAGTCGTAGGTGATCATCTTCCGGAGGAGGCCGGTGTGCCAGACCTTGTCGAACGCTTTCTCCACGTCCATTAGAACCGCGAGAGTAGATTCTTTCCTATTGAAGCTCTCAGTGGTTTCTTCCGCGAGGCTGGTGATGGGGTGAACCGTGGAGTGGCGGCTCCGGAATCCGAATTGAATGTCTGGGAGTATTCGTTGTTGGTGGGCGAATAGCTTCAGTCTCTCGAGTAGGATTTTCTCTAGTATCTTGCCGAGACTACTGAGAAGACTGATTGGCCTCCGGTTTTGCGGGAATTTAGAATCCTTTCCCGGCTTCGGAATAGAGATCACGTCAGCCGTTTTCCAACATTCTGGAAAATAGCCCCATCTCAGTGCGGCTGAGAAGATGGCCGTCAGGATTGTGATGACTGTAGCGGGGGCGTGGCGGATCATCTCATTTGAGATCTTGTCCGGTCCCGGGGCTTTCTTGTTTTTTAATTTTGTTATGGCCTCTTCCACCTCAGGTCTGGACACTGGGGGGGGTGGTTCTTCGGACGGCCCCTGAAAATATTGGTTCACCTCTTCTCTGATCTGTGCTGAGAAGTCTTCGTCTTGTGGCTCATAGTTTGGTGTGAATTGGTCCTGAAGGGATTCCGCTATGTCTTCGGCTTTTTCCTCGGGTTTATAAGACATCCCTTGTCTTCCGTGGATGACCGGTGTTCTGTATTTTTGGGAGTTGCCTTTCAGACGTTTAGTGATGGTCCAGATGTTGTCCCCTCCGTTTACGGTCTCTGACACGAACTCGTTCCACAGGATAAGTTTTAGTTGTTTCGCCCTTCTTCGAACTAGGGCCCTTAGTCTGTTGTACAATGCACGATGCCTCGGCGAACGAGATGTCTGCCAGTCATGTCTCGCTTCTCTTTTTTGAGCTATAAGGAGGTTGAGGTCAGGGTGATTTCTCTTTATTTTGATTGACGGAGGTTCATATATTGTCGATGTTCGGTGGGCCTCAAGGAGTGTTGCAGACAGGAGAGCGATCGAGTGATCGACTTCTTCTGTTGTTTCCACTTCCCAAACAACCGGAATAGCCCCTGCCAGTGTGGCCTTGTATTTAGACCAGTCAGTGTTTGGGGTGTTCCTTCTGAGGAAGGTATTATGGATGTTAGTGTTTAACCGCAGCCTGCCAAAGATCGGGAGGTGGTCGGAGTCAAGCTCGTTTATGGTATGAAGTTCCTCGGGATGTTGGTTGATGTCCGTGAGAATGATGTCCAGAACATCGGGAAGGAGTCTGTAGTTGGAGGGATAGAATGTCGGTTCCTCCGTCGCCAAAACTCGATAGTTTTTTTGGGAGGCATGACGTGATAAGGTGCGGCCTGCTTGGTTGGCGATACGGCTGTTCCAATCGGTATGTTTGGCGTTAAGGTCTCCGGCGGTAAAGAAGTTGGTATTAGCTGTCAGTGCGTTTAGATCTTGTTCGGTGAGGGGGGCTGCAGGGCTCCTGTATACTGCTGAAAACCTAGTCTCCCTCCGTGATGAGGGCACTACCACCGAAGTTGCTTCGATGTTAACCAGACCCGGTATGGTGGTGTGGTAGTGGTCTAAGTTTGACTTCACAAGTACGGCAGTTCCCCCACCCCTTCCGGTAGGCCTGTCCGACCTGTGAATGTCATAACCGTTAAAGCTGAGCCGTTTGGTTGTTGACAGGTGCGTCTCGCAAATGAGAGCTATATCAACCCCGTATGTTTGGAGTAGCTGTTCTAGTTCATGTGCTTGTTGCATTATGCCATTGGCATTCCAAACCATAATGTTGAGGGAGTCTTGCATTTGGGGGGTGTGATTATTCATCGTTACGGTAGAAATCAGTTACGGCTTCAAGAAGAGTCAGGGCCTTGGTGGTTCTGTCCGGAGCTGTTTTTAATCTGTTTATGTATAGTCTGAGGTGTGCCAGGAGGCCTGATAGATCGATGTCTTTGAAAATTTGAAAAAGGCCGCTTAGTCCGGAAGAATCGGTAGAGTTGGCGTCAGTCTCGGTAGGTTTTTTCGGAAGGTTGACAACTGCTGCTGCATATGTCCTCCGCTTGTTCGCGGGAGGGTACGTTGTAGTTGTGTTAGTAGTTGTCCTAAGTCTCTGTGGCCCCTGGGTTGGTGGAGTGGGTAACTCAGCTGGTTTTTGTATCACTTGTGTGGGCTTTGCTGTCTGTTTGACTCTTTTTTCTATCTCCCTAACCATAGTGGGACAGTTCCTATAATTGGCCGCGTGCTCTCCCTTACAGTTAACGCAGCGTGCCGGCGTTGACCTATCCTTCTTAGCACAGTCTGTAGTCAAGTGCTCCCCGAGGCACTTGACACACCGAGGCGATTGTGAACAATAATTTTTTGAGTGGCCGAACCGTTTGGCCATAGCTGAAAACGGGCTATGATAGATATACACCAACCATGTACATGGTTTGACCTTGAAACTAACCAATAGCAATTGAGAGAACCAGTTCAACTGAAAATGGTCTCCAACTTAAAAATAAAGTGGTGGCCAAGATCCATCTACAGATATAAAATTTATTATCGGTCAGAAACATACAATCCATGAGTTGAACTTGTTAAAATTGTTGCATGGATAATAGTTTTTATCAAACTTACTAACTAATCGGCAGGATCTAAAAAATAGGTCCTATTTAGTTTTTACTCGTAAGTTCCTTACCAGTGGTATTATTTCGTATATCTCTAAACCTAGCTTATGTGGTGGCATTCCTGAGGGCATCAGGTTTTTTGAAATCTCAGCTGGATGGTTACCTTTCTCTCCAGCTCAGTCTTACAGTCAACTCCGCTCACACCAATATAACAATGGACCTCTCCTTCTTAAATAATAATTAGCTTCTCATTAATTTGAGCAGCCCAATCCTTTCTTTTGATATAAGGTGTCTATTCAAAATATAAGTTGGGCTAAGAAAATTTCCAAATTTTTCGTGAATTATCGAGTCTTGGGTCATTATTTACTCTTGCACTTATATAATATATTATTAACAGGTGTATTATTTATTTCTCCATCAACCATTATTGTTAATCTTTATTGAAAGTTACTATCGAATTGCAGTAAATTAAAGTTTAACTTAATAACTTTAAATTGCGTTCACATCTGAGTGTTTTTAATATTTTTCCAAACAATTGTTATCCTTTAGAACCGCGGAAGAATTGGTAAACTTTACCTGAAGTCATCCTCCAATAATAAAACATTTCCCTCAAATGGGATATGACTATTCATCCGACACCCTGGATCACACAGTATCACACGTGTCCACTGTACTATAAATACAGGGTTTTTGTTATCAACGTGGTATGACTTTCTTTTGAAATCCTATGAACCCATCATTAACAAAAACTGTGACCAAGTAAACAGTAAATATTTTCCTTTCTCACCTAGAGAAAGTTTGTAACCTCGATAAATTTAGAGTTTTATTTTATGATGGATATTGACGCAATATATGTTTTTGAATTCATACATTAAGACACTGACTATTCTTTCCCGTGTCTGTCTGTTTCTCTGTCTGTAGCTTAATCTAAAGCTGAAAGTGTAAAATAGGTTTAACTATAACATTATATTTAGATGTTATAATAACATCTCGAGGCAAAATCGCGATTTGGATTTACTTAATTTGACAAATTAAAATGCATTTCATGAATAAATTAAATTATTATACTAATAGGGATCAATAAATCTATAACTTATTTTAATTACTGTGACCCTCTGTCGTAACCAACCCCTTGTGTGTCCATGTGGGCCTATCATTGCCAGAATGTGTTGTGGTCGAGGATAGGAGTGAGTGATTGTGTTGTGATTGTGTGAGCATGTGATTCACTTTCAATTTGGGTGAATATGGTTTTTACTGTACTAATACGCTCTAATACAAAACGTGATGTTGATGAGACATATTAAAGATATGAAAGATCTTAATGGAATAAATTTGAATTTCGTGACACAATGAAGTATGCAAGAAGTGCTTAACAAATTGCTTGACTGACCTTTAAGTAATTCTACATGGTTTTATGAACCCGAGTACCCTGGGATCGAAAGGTAGGCCTCCAACACAGGTACTAATGATCCGGCGTCCTAACCCACGTAGCTCCCAAACGGGCCGAGTGACCCCCTAGACTCGATGGTGATTAATCAGCCCTGTTAACCTAGATACACTACTTTTTATTCTGCCTTCCGGCCTTGTTTACCGTAAAGAATGCTGACACTCTGTTTATGCTGTCAGCACCTATTTGTTTTCTAGCTAGTCACAACACCTTGCATTATCCATTTTGACATCCACAATCCATTACACAACAATAATAAACAAACATGCCTCAATTTATGCCGTGTATATTACATTATCTATATTAACAACCACTTTTTGCTTTCTGCACTAACTACAATAAATAACTAGGAATGTGGACAAAAGAATTTATAGAAAAATATTGTACCCATTTTTGAGAGAAGAAAGGGTTTTAGGGAACAATTTTTTTTAAAAAAAATAGAACATTGGTACATTTCTTTGTGAGTTGAACAACTTTCATCTGGTCACCAAAGACCCAAATTAGAAAAGTTAACGATTAGTACATATCACTATAATGCAAGTGTATGTGTTTTTTAGTTTGCAAAAGATAATTGTTTTAGTAAACTGCCTCAAATGAATTATATGTTTCATATATATATTCTTTAAAAGACCATTGCTCTTCAAAATAAACAAATTACTTACACTCCTCGGACTCCTCGTAGTCGGCATCATCAGAGTAAGCTGCCGACACCATCAATGAAACCAGAAGACAAATTTTGATAGTCAGAGAGAACATGGTTCAATCTCGGAATACTGGCTTCTAGAAGATTTATCAATATTGAATTAACGACTTACTGGAACGAACGTTGAGACTGTATGAGCTATGTTGAGACAAAACTGACTATTTAACTGTTTTCAAAATATTACAACATGCACAGTTAATCATCAACAGACGATTAAATAAAGTGCAGTAAAAGCTAATTTGGCTCAAATTGCACTGTTTCTAGTGCAATCAACCGATAGCCAGAGCATCTATTAATGTTTTAAATGTAAAATGCCCTTTCATTAAAACACCATTAGCTTATCTTAATAATATATTTTCCATAACGTATTTAAACTGGAGTGTTTTAATACCAAGATATGTTTAAAGTGTCTCTAAGGTGGTTTTATAATGAGGTTGAATATTACGTCGTACATGGCTTATGACACCCGATGTCTAGGGTTCGTATCCGTACTGGCTCAATATATTTATTTTATTGGATCTATACGTGTACGTAGTACGTGTATGTAACTTATTCGTGGGAAGTATATCCTATTGATTTGTATCCTTGCGACAGGTGGGTGCGTCTCCAAACACAGTTATTGTTGGGCTACTAACGATAAAAACGAATAGATAATGTGTAATAAATATTACATTCCTTCATAAATTGATTAATTGAGTTACGTAATTGTGATTAACATGTTGATAGCAATTATTGACTTTACATCATTTATACTTAGCACTAAATGTGTGTTTTCTGAAGGTATTATATCACCTACACACCAATTAACTGCCCAAAAGCGATTATGATTGATTAATAACCCACGTACCATTAGCCATATTAAAAGCGAGAATAGCTCAAGGGATTCAATCCCCATCTCGAGGATGTACACATAATGGCTGAACCAATAGAAAGTGATCCATGGACGATTTATTTTTTAAAATATAATCTTCTAAAGAGCAAAACTTTCACTTTATAGCACTGATGTAGCCTGGTGATGAGGGAGTATTTTTTAACTGGCATTTCTATTAATAATATCCGAGTTGGTTGAAAACATATACATATCATAGAAAAAAGATTATTTGCTATAAAGGTAATAAAGGTATACTAGGATAATCTTTCTAATCTTCTTTTAGAAGTCTTGAGTATGAAATCAAAATGTTGCTCAAGAATACAATATAATAATAGATTTACAACTAAACTAAGAGCGTGTTACCCGAACGGTTAGTAACACGCAATGATAAAAAACTAAGGTATGTTACGAAACTAATTGTAGTGATTACACTTAGCTCAGAGTTAGTGCAAAATCACCAATCCAAGGGTCCTGTGTTTGATTCCCGTATACAGGTTGTAATTTTTATTGTTAAACCTTAATGCAATATTTTACTTTGTAGCCAATTGGACTAATAAATGTTAAAGATTTTTGATCCAAATTTTAAACATTAGGCCTAATAAACATAATTTCTTTGGAACTTTCATGTATTGACGTTGATATTAACAGACTATGTTTGTATTTCCTAGCAGTCCCTTCATAAGTAAATTGGATTATATCTTACACTTGTAGCTGTTTGTTTCATTTACTTCTCTTGTTATTGCATGTCTGGTGTACTAACATTCAACTGAGCTAATACTCTCGTGTGTGGGAGGATGGTCCAAAACAATACTCTTCTAATAGAATGGATCACTAAGGACATAGAGGTCATGGTTCAATGCCCGGTTAGGATAGAAAAGAGTTATATTTCTTAAATTGTTCCACACTTTAACTTCTCACCAATGAGAGTAAATTTTATCAACCCTAACCCATTAGTGTAATCATGCGAATATCTCGAACAAGTTGTAAGTTACTCTAAAGCATTGATATAACACTTATAGGAAAGGGACAAGTAAAGTGTGGCTGTAAGAAAATGAACCCGCATTTACATATTGGGAAGCTCGGAGGGGAAAAGCTGTTTTGGGAAAATTTACCCTTATCACACCAAACCGTGATTCGAGCCCTGAAAACTCATCAAGAGTAAACTAGACTACATGAGGCAGATAATAAAGTCAACGTGTCCACCATTGTGGGTTTGTCGGGAATCTCTGATCTAAACTCATTATAAAAACACACCTTTATTATGATTATATCGATAAACTATTGTCTGACAGGTCATGTTTTAAAAAGCTTTTATTTTTATGTCAGAGTCAAACTTTTATATGTTCCTTTTTATTAAATAAAATTGTTGATATATTATTATGTATTTTAAACTGATTTATGTCTTAGTAAGTTATAAAAATATTCACCTTGAAAAGAGAAATAACTCTTTCTAGTTTTCTTTTATAAATATATTTTATAAAGTGAGGTTTCGTTCAAACTTTAATTTCTCGTAGAGCTACGTGTTTGTTAATCAAGTTACATCTAATTGGAAAGACACAAAATGTAGTTAATTTCCTTCATACAAACCATTATAATAAGATCTTAAGGCTTTGAATGAATTTATTAAATTCAAAATGATGAATTTAAGTGTGTTAAATGCACGCTTTGAATCTTTTTTCTTTTTGCATTGCTCTTACTACCCTTCTGGGCTATAAGCCTATCTGATAATATTACTTCAGTACAATAGGGATGTGGAAGATTGAATTTAGAAGGGATGTACTCGGATTTGCGTGAATGGAGAGTGTAAAAACGTTTAGGAAAACTACTCTCAGTACCCCCGACTAGTATCAAACCTATATCTCCCAGTCATTGGTAGTATAGTGTATTGCAAGTGTGACGCCCTAGACCATGAGACCACAGAAGTGGTTCGTATTGAATTCTTAAAAGATAATAGCATAAATTGATTTTTGATGTAAAATATTTTATCAATTTTTTAAAGTTAAAACTATCCATCAGCTAGAGATAAATCAATATTTTAAAGAGTCGTTATATTTGTTGTTGAGTAGACAGTATAACAATAATTGTATCAATTTCCCTTGTAGAGGAGCAAGTATTACTCAATACAAGCCAGAGTATATATTGAATAGATTATTACCATCTAATCTGTGAAAGTAGGGGCCAAGTGATACCAATTCAATGTCAAACTACAGTAGAAATAATTATTAGGACAAAAGAGTTATTAAGTGCACTTTAAAAATAATTGGCTTTTAAAAATGTCTTGTATAAGTGAGATGCCTAGTTAATTAGTGTGGTGCAACGAAGAGTTAATGTAATATAATATGCTAATTATTTTCACGATTTTCCTCACTGTTAAATAAAAAAACTGTATTAGTATCACCTTATCATTGTTTCACAAAATATTGACGTGACTTGGTTTTCATTTATTTTCAACTTAGTTTGAATTTAATTAATTCAAGTGAGCATGAATACATAGCTCTATATAGTCAATCTAATCTACGCAGTACATATTAATAAACAACTTGGTTTTAAGTTCTTCAAATTATGTTAAAATATACTATTGAGCTTTAACTTTTTTTGGAATTTATAGTTTAAATAAAAATATCACATAATTGTTCAATTTATTTCATGAATTAAATAAAGAAATAGGTGCTGAACAAATAAAAAAAATCGCATTTGAAAGTAAATTACCATGTTTAGAAAGTTTGTTCAAAAAATAAATTTAGGTCTAATGAGCTATAAACATTTTTTGTTAGTTTTCAAAAACTGAATATTATTCAAACTTCTTTTATTCATTTATAAACAAAGCATTTATTTGTACAAAACATATTTTTATCGATAGCTAATTTTACTTTTTTTTAACATTATGGCAATATTGAAGAAAATAAATTATCATTTATAAAAATACAACTAGTCTTAATTTTCTTTTAGCGGGCTAGTAAGACAATAACTTTTAATGAAATATACAATAAAATCTTGTTTTACTCGTTTAAACATCTTGGCATTGATATAAATAAATAGTAAACTTTGGTATGTAATACTGAGAACTTTCAGAGTGATTCCTCGCCACCATGTTGATCAATCAGTTATCATTTCTTGCAAGCCTCCAGACATTTGTCAACACTGATGAACTTGTTACAGTTTCCAAGACAACCTCCGTAGATAAATCGGGTGCAGGACTTGGTTTCAGGGTCGAAATAGTATCTGGGCATGTAGGCCAGGCATCTCCCGGACACGGGGGGCAAAGCACAGCCTGGAAATAAAATAATATCATATTCATATTTCGTCAAGACACAGCTGTAATTTGATCAGCATCAATATTTGTACTTTTTTTTTTTACAAATTACGAGGGTTTAAACTTATGAACACATATGTTTGCATTTATTGTCCTGATATTTAAGCTGTTCAATGTGTCTTAAATAACAAAATTAGTTGGCTGGATATTATATAAAACTATTCCAATTAATATTCATAACTATATTGCGAATTCAATATGTTTTGATGTTCTAATGTATGTACAATTGCTTTTCCTGTAAGGTAACAGTTTGCTAACTACACCATGGCACTATCTTAGACGCTGCATCATAGCATGACCCGTCTGGATAAACTTATTATCTTTCAAGATCAAAGAGTTAGATTTAAATTATTGTAACTAAGAACTTATATATAAACAAATTGGTGGTTTCCTAGCAAATTTTGTCTCCACCGGTTAAAAAAAAATATATTTGTTTGTTATACCGTTTAGTAGAAAATGAGTCTTTCTGAAGTAATTATTAAGATAAATACATTAATATCAAAATACAATAATTAAGATCTACATAGATATATGGTCGGCTATTGTGCATGACCAATGAATTGTTTTCCATATTGCGTGCCTGGCCATGAAAACAAGGACTGGGTTTTAATCCTGACAGGATTCACTAATGTTATCCTTTGATAAGTTTGTGTCTTACATTTTAAATATGGGTACAAATCCTATTTCTTGTATTATGTGTCTCTTAGCACTTATTAAAAATATTTAATATATTTATATAAAATGTATCAAGCATACATTCAACTAATACAAATTCCTATCATTACTAGTTTTAAAAAAAATTCATACAATTATAGAACAGCCTTTTTTAATTTCCTGATTTGATTCTAAGTAAATTTACTTCGTCTGGATTCTTAAAGTATAGTTTATTAAACTAATAAAAAGGAAGAGATTATGTGTGTTTTATTTTATTTTAGTATCAAAGTTTTAAGTTATTTAAGGAATTAATATTTTCTTAACTTTCACAAATTTGTGTATTTAATATATAGTATTTAACTTAGAAACTCAGTATTTAATGCTCTGATTGACATCTTAATGTTAATAAATAGGCCTGTATTGTAATCAACCAATATTTTTTTTAAATTAACATTTATATTACATTTATTTTAAAACAATTTAACTTGCAAACCCCATAATTAATATTTTAAAATGTTTTCGAGATACACTTACAATCAATATTGTTGTTTTTAAGAGACTTGGCTTGTGAGCCTTGAGCCATCAGCAGGCAGGAAACAGTCAGCACGAATAAAACCACCAATGAACTTGTCGCCATCTTGAACCAATTATTCCTCTTCTCCTCTTCACGGACTAAAGATGTCTCGGATAAGAGACGATGGTCTAGAGTCGCAGTTAAGTGACGACTACCGGTCAAGTGATGATTATTCAACGAGACAGCCTCTCTTTTATACAAGATCACTCTCTTCATTTGACAAGAGTGAGAGAGTTAAGACGATTCTCAAGAAATGACGAGGCTGCATCTTTTCTAAGCGCGCGCAGTGTTGACAGCTCTATCGGGAAACCACAACTTCCCGGGAGAATACCACTGATAACTGAAAAGGAAGGGATTCCCGCAAGGCTACGAGATGTCTCACGTCATCTGTTGTTTACGGAACTGGTTTGTGGGTCACCGTTATAACAGTTGGTCTTGATTTGTTTTTTGTTTTTCCTTCACTGGTCTTCAAACCGGTTTACCTCTGGTCAGGCTTGACTAACCTAAAGATGGATTATGAACAAAGTGTGGGTGAGAGTGGTTTTATTTAGCACCACATCTTACTACCCGTTCGGTTTATACGCTTGTTTAATAATTACCATAATGGTTTTTAGGGATTAGGATGATTATTTTTATAAGAAGTATAACCGCATTTGCATGGAGGGAGAGTAAAAATCCACCCCTCAGTACACCCGAACAATATTTGAACCCTCGATCTTCCCATTGTCTGCCGCGAGAGTAGCACGTTAGAATATACTGCCACCAAAGTGGGTTAGATAAAACTACCTAGAGTATATTTTCATAAGCGGGTATCTCCAATTTCAATCAACTCTTCACAATTAATTGAGATACGAAAATAACTTATTGATGCTAAATTATTGATTGGCATATTAAAAATTAAAAAAAAACGTTCATCCGAAATATATTTTTATAAAACCAACAGTTTCTGATCCATACTAATATATGTAAATTAATATTTCCAACGATTTGACACGTTTACCATATTTAACGACTTAATCCAAGGAGCACGAATAAATATATTATCTGAGTATAAATACACCAATATTTACATGGCAAGAGGATTATGCAGCTATAAATACTATTCGTACACATGAGTTTCATGGTTAGTATTTGAACCCCCGACCTCCCAGCAACGAAAATAAAGTGTATACACCTTTCAACACTTGGTAGTCAATGAGGTTAAAATATTTTATATCTTTAAAACTCTGCAAACATTAATCGATGTGAATCTGTCCAATCTAATCTTAAATATATATTTCGTATAATATAATTGTATCAGGGTAAGCGAACGAGATAACTTGAAGTGACGTATGCCCACTCTCAGGAGTAACAAGACAGTGGTCAGCGGGCCGCTTGAGGCTCAAAAAGTTACAAACTATTTACATGGAAATTAAGTGGAAACTAATTACATTTATGGTCGTGAAACAAAATGCTCAGGAAAGGATTTATATATATCATATCCTGAAAATTGTAAAGTGAGACCTGGACACGGGAATCGAAGCTGGTACCTTTGGCCTAGTAGGCCAATGCTCTAACCACTGAGCTATCCAGGAATCGTCCCGTGCCCAAGGTCATTCTTCACTCATATATTAAGTCAGAGTCTATGATGGATGTTTGGAAATCATCGGCTACAAATGTGTGATTCTATTAAGATCACACCCGCCTCGGTGGCGTAGTTGGCTAACGCGCTAGTCGTGTTGAGCTCGACTGCCGAGGGCGGAGAGATCAAGGTTCGAATCTCGGTCGGGTGAACTGGGGGTGGTTTTTCCTAAATGGTTTTCCACTCTCCCTCCACGCAAATGCGGGTTCACTTCCTCTAAATTCAATCTTCCCAATTCCTAATCCATTAGCGTAATTAGTACTTAAGCGTATAACCCGAACGGGTAGTAAGACGCGTTGCTAAATAATAATAATAATAATAATAATATTAAGATCACGAGCTATAAGATAACGCAGCCACCTTCGACTTGGTGGTTGGTTTAATGTTGCCTTTGTACAATTATTATAACTGTAAGGGAGTGCATATTAAGTATCAAATAGCCAAAGCTATTATTTATGCTCTGCCTTAAAATATGAGTGAAGAATGAGCCTGGAAACGGGGCGATTCCTAGATAGTTCAGTGGTTAAAGCATTGGCGTACTAAGCCAAAGGTCCCGGGCTCGATTCCCGTGTCCAGGTGTCATTTTTCAATTTTAAGGATATGATAGGATAGGATGGTTAAATCTCGCAGGCTACGGTGAGCAGGACATGCTTCGAGAATACAATAAACCAGATCAACGTTAAAGGTAGTGAGTTGCAAACCCAATGGGAAGAGACCATTGGGAAGACCTGGACACAGATTGGAGGATAACATTAGAATGGACCTGTATCAGATGGGGTTGACTCGATCAAACTAGCTCAAGATAGGAATAAGTGGAATACTTTTTTAAGTGTGGCAATGAACTTATAAACACCTAATGTGACAGAGAAGGTAGTTATAGTAAATTTAATTTATAAATAATCGTTTTAATAATTTTTTTTTATTTTTAACTTCAGAGTTCAAAAATTGGTAAGCACACATGTCGAATTATGAGCTAACGTCACTGAAACAGTAGGGAAAATGTCCACAGCCAGGATTCAAACCTCCATCTCCTCCTTAACTAATTTCCCAATTTATTACGAGCCTGACGCCTCATAACACTTGACCATCACTTGGTCAATTTACAAAGATTTACAACATGTAGTGTATTGTATAATTCAGTGAAAGAACCTGTTAGTCCATGAACAAAAGTTTCAGTATAATGTAGCTTGCTGTTATCGGTGACAGGGAGTTCGTAGTTCAAATCCTGTTTGCGTGTACTGACTCAGTTATTTCCAACACTTTCTCCAAACAATCATGTGTTCACTTCCTCAAAACGTTACATTTATCGTGCTTAGTTTATCGTGTGGATATCCTGGATGGGTAGTAAGACACGCAGCACGCTAAATTACAATACTTTGGTTTGATCAGTAGCGTTTCTTATTCCTCTCATTTTAATGTCTCCCTGTTTCGATTCCCAGCAAGAGAGAAAAATTTATAATTGATGGATTTGTGGAATTACGTTTAACAGTGATACATGAATGGCTGAGGGGCAGGACGCTGTGTTTATTATGTAAATATAAATTTGATAAGTATTATTCTTATATAATATTTTCATTCACAAATCACACTTTTAACATCCCAAATAAATGAATAGAACAATAAATAAAAGAGACGTAATAATTGTTTCAATTTATATATTTAGCTCTATATGTTCTTATGTAAGAATTGTATGCTAAAGTTTTCAGACGTGAAGGAAGTTTCACAAGTACTGAACATGACGCAATACATGTGATTTTACTATCGTTTGTTTAAAGCTATAAATACGAACTCGTTATGTGCGATACATGCAAAGTACAGCCACATCACATTATGTGACATGGTCACGTACAATATGTTTTAATAAAATATGGAACTTTTCGTTGTTAAAGAATGCTCCTTTTACCAGTCCCAACTCCTAACTTAGGAGCCATTCATAAACCACGTAACTCTATTTTCTTACCATTTTACACCCTCTCCCCTCCCCCATGTGTTAGCAAATATACATTTATCCTTACATTCCCCCTTTCTATCCTGTGTTACGTAACTATTCACATCAAGAGGGAATATCATTAGTTCATAGGGTAGCTTTTGTGACACTGAAAGGACTCAAATTTACTACAGCTCCTGAAACCATTATAAATCTTCTGAGTATAAATTATTTCAAAACGTGAACAATAATATCGTAATGTTCTCCAGATTATAGGCTAAGTATAAGTTCTGTTTTACGTAACATTGTGATGTTCCCACTCTCCCTCCATGTAGTATTTAGAGATCCCCCTTTAACACCATGTAGTCATTAGAGCTCCCCCCATGTAAAGCCATGTAGTCATTAAAGCTCCTCCCATGTAAAGCCATGTAGTCATTAGAGCTCCCCTATGTAACACCATGCAGCAATTAAAGATCTCCCTTGTAACACCATGTAGTCATTAGAGCTCCTCCCATGTAAAGCCATGTAGTCATTAGAGCTCCTCCCATGTAAAGCCATGTAGTCATTAGATCTTCCCTATGTAAAGCCATGTAGTCATTAGAGCTCCCCTATGTAACACCATTCAGCAATTAAAGATCTCCCTTGTAACACCATGTAGTCATTAGAGCTCCCCCCATGTAAAGCCATGTAGTCATTAGAGCTCCCCCATGTAATGTCATGTAACCATTAGAGCTACCCCATGTAGCACCGTGTAGAAATTAGTTTTCCCATGTAACACCATGTAAACATTTCATCTTCCCCTTTCTCCTCTTAACAACGTCACGTAGTTTAGGGATAATCTCTTGGTTGTGTGATCAGTAATGTACTCGGCAGGTCTAGATGTCTACTTTTTGATCCCGTCCATAGGTACATAACATGTGTTTAATATGTTATCTCATGTATACATATATATACGATATAACATATATATACATATACATACGAGGTAACATATATATATACATATTATATACACGAGCTAACATATTAAACACATTATCTATATATATATATATATA
>CABFWO010000181.1:159305-183137 GCA_902155825.1 Timema genevievae
TATATATATATATATATATATATATATATATATATATATATATATATATATTACAACTCCTGATTGTAGTGTTGGCTGTTTAGTGATGCTGCTTTAGGTTAACTCCCGTTAACGCTTAGCCACCGCTATGTAAAGTACATCATTGTCTGAAGAAATATCTTCCCTCTGACACATTCACGCTAGTGTTGACAACAAGGTATCTAGTTTTATAAAAAGAGACTATTTCTCTACTCTCGTCACTTAATGTTACTGAATTTACATAGATCACTTTTCATGACGCTCGTAACAACCCAGGTAGAGTTTAATTAACTTGTTTTAACTATGCAGAATAAATGTAACATTCATTTATTTTACGTGGTTTAATGGACCACATTTTAGTGAGTCTATGTGGTAAGCCATGAAGAGGTAGTTATTTAACTGATAAGATGTCTACTCTCTTTCTGAGGGCGTTTATAAATGTGTGTAGCGTCGATATATTTGTGTTTAGTTGAAGTGTAATTTCTGAATTCCTGAGCTTTCAAAAGATAAGACTTATGAAATGATTTTAAATGAAACTTCCTAAATATTAATAAATAAAATATACTACTATATACGTTATTAGAATATACCACAATATACGATAAAAAATACTACAATACAAGCCAATAGGAAATACTTTTATATACACAAATAGAATATACTACTTTATACTTCAATATAATAAATTACCACACACACAAATAAAATATAATAACATATACACAAATATAATATATTACTATATACACTAATAAAGTATACTACTATATACACTAAATAGAATATACTACTATACACCCGAATATAATATAATACTATGTACTCCAATATCCAAAATAATATAATACTCTATGCCCATATATAATAATATACTAATATATACGCCAGTAGAATATATTAGTATATGCACAAATAGAATAGTGATGAGAAAGAAGTAATTCTAGAAAAACTAAACCCACATATGCTTAGAGAGATAGTGGTAAGCTACTAAAGATAAAACTATCAGATACCTGTATGGTATTCGATCCCTGAGCCTCCCGTTACCAGCAAACCAAGCTAGATGGGAATTAACACTTTGACTATGTGACCATCGTTACACGTTCGTTTCAAAATTCACGTAAACCTAATTTTGACTCAAATGTTAATTATAAACTAACTTGGGGAATAAGAATGGAAGAAGTATCTTGGAATAAACCTGTACTCGCGTGGAAAGAGAAAGAAAAACCAGATTAAAAACCTTAGTTCAAGTATAGTTTCTCTATACTAATTGGCCATGGATAGTTACATAAACTAATTAGTATATTATATACAGAGGGTCACTATTTAAATGTCTGGTTTTCTGGTGACAAAAAGATCAGGATTCAATTCCCTACAGAATGTACCTTAGAGCGGAGTATCAGAATGATTTCCCACTTTCCCTCCACGCGTAAAGTTCCTCTTCCCTAATCCATCATTGTAATTTAAAGCGAATATCCGGAACGGGTGGTAGGAAGGTGGGCATGAAGTAAAATAATTACCTAAGACACAATTGTAAAAGCATTCTCATAAAGTTAATTAGTGTTTGAAGCAATATTATCAAAAATAGGCTCTAATTAAACTACTTTTAAATTAGTTTTTCTACGAAAAACCTGTATATATTTTAATATAACATGTAAAATATTCTACTGATATCTATTTTCCTCCCTCCCTCCCTCCATCCCTCCCTCCCTCCATCCATCCATCCATCCATCCATCCATCCATCCATCCATCCAGCCATCCATCCAGCCATCCATCCATCCATCCATCCATCCATCCATCCATCCACCAATCCATCCATCCATTCATCCACCCACCCACCAATCCATCCATCCATCCATCCATCCATCCATCCATACATACATACATACATACATACATTACATAAATGCATACAGCCATACATGCATACATGCACACATGCACACATGCACATATGCACACATGCACACATGCACACATGCACACATACATACCTACATACATACATAATCACACCGTTCCCTTAAGAGGTAAAAAAAAAAGTGCATGTATCTCAAAAAACAACAACTCTGTACTTAATCCATCCTCACTAACTTTCTCCACACTTCCCTATCTTTGCATACTCCCTTCGCCTCAATAGCATCCATACATAGAGTCGTACATGATATTTTATTCTTAAAACTCTTAATGTTTCTCTTTTACACACATTCGTCTGCAACATTTAACCATATCTTATATGGCCTAGACTTTCCTTTTGATTCACACACTCTACCTTCATATATTTGTTTCGTCACTCAATCCACACTCATCCTCTCAACATCCCCAAACCAACGTAATACGCTTCTTTCACATTGATCTATGGAATCCCCTTTCAAACCGCACTTCTTTGGCACCCACTCATTACTGACACTGTACATACATGTTTTTCCACATACATTTATTAGATATCTCACTTTAGTATGAGATTAAATTATTTAACATTTTTAAACATCAGATGTCAGTGAACTATCTTTAATTTTTAAATGATAACTATTAATTATATTTTTCATTGAGTTATGACCGTGTAACATATATAATATTAAGTTTATGTTGTAGTCTCAGGTACACGCTACGGAATTTAAGAGCAATATAAGACCATCAAGATTTATCTCATAGTTGTTCGCGACAACATTACTTTTATTTATATTTAATTATTCTATTAGGAACTCGATAAAACAAAAGAAAGCCACATATCCCTGATCTGAGTAAATTATCTCCAGTTCCCTTCATTACAGCATATCTATTTAAGGCCCAGTCTAATGTTATCCAGCCATCTGCATCTTTATAGGGTAAAAAAGTTTATATATATGTAATTATTTACTAAAATGTCATACATATTCAAAAGTTAAATAAAACTTTCTAAAATAGATTAATTTTTTATTTATCTATGTTTTAAAATATAAATATAAATTTGACACTATTTTTACTTGTGTTATTTTATAGGTGATAATAATATTATCAGAAGTGACAGCATCAGATCACACGACTTGACGTATGAATACGCGGAAGTAGATCTAATAACTGTTCTAGCTTTCAGATAAGGTTCTGCTAATGAAAGTAGATTTAGTAGCTTTTCTGTCAGATAATGTTCTTCCTATGAAAATAGATCTAGTAACTTTTCTAGGTCTCAGATAAATTTCTGCCTATGAAAGTAGATTTAGTAACATTTCTAGCTGTCAGATAAGGTTCTTCTTAGGAAAGTAGATCTAGTAACTTTTCTATCTTTCAGATAAGGTTCTTCCTAAGAAAGTAGATCTAGTAACTTTTATACCTGTCGGTTAAGGTACTTTCTATGAAAGTATGTCTAGTAACTGTTATAGCTATTAGACAAGGTTCTTACTATGAAAAGAGATCTAGTAAATTTTCTTGTTGTCAGATAAGGTTTTTCCTATTAAAATGGGATTGGACATAAACTCCTCTTATATATAATTAAAATTAGTTATTACAGCCAATATTACACCATTAAAATACTTTATATGATTCACTCAAAATGTAGTTATTACCCAATTTTAATCCTACATCACCAGATGTAAATATCCTATAACCAATTATATCTTCTGCTGGTGTTGAGTGATACCAACACAATGGTCACAAATTACAAGGAGTATTTTGAGACAGGGTCAAATTGATTATCTAGAGGGTTAACGTTCCATCTGCATCGACCTTCAATTCACGAATAACAACTTCCAATGTTTTTATCATCTGCCATTTTGACCTTGGGGATTTTAGCAAGGTCTTAGTCCGTCCGTTATCAGAATTATAGTTGTACAATGAACAGCCGTAAACTATCCTCGGACCGGCTATCCTGGAACCAACCATTACTTGTAAAATAACCTCCAAATTTGCAAGAGACATGCGAGGGAAGTTCCTAAACCATTCCCGTATTTAAGCTTCACTCCTGCCAGAAGCTTGTTTGCATAGTATAAACCATTTTGAATCACTGTAAGGAAAACCATGAGTTTCTTCTTCTTTGTCTTCTATAACAGTCCATAACTACTTAAAAGGCACAAGCCATAGCAGCTTCTTCATTGGCGGACATCTTGTAGTTAACTGAACTCAGAACGGGAAACAATGTTTCATCATTGAACTCTGGACAGGAAACAATGTTTGTTTCAATGTTTCCATAAGTAACAGAAAACATTTATGAAACATAGGAAGAATCAATGTTTGCAATTTTGTATTATTCTTTAAGATGACTCATAAGAAAATGATGTGAAAAACTAGAAATTCCTCCTTCTAAAATAACTTACTGAATGTGAAACTTAATTTGAAACTAAAAGCTCAAGAAGGTAAAAGTCAATAAATTAATATTTTTTATAATGGCCTAATAATTTCCGTTTTATTGTTCTTATCCTGAATTAACAAATTTATAAATGATATTTGAACATGAGAAACAAATACGGAAACCAGCTATAATTTTTCAAATATAATAATAAAAAACTTGAAACTTAAGATAGTTATAATATTCTAAGCTTCACTATTCAAGTACCCTTTGTTTACAATGAAAAGTAGCAATTTTAACTTGCTTAGTTCCACTATGGTGTAGCTTATAAGATAGGACCATAGTGTAATTAGTCAGGGTAAGACTGCTACCTTGCTTGGTTACGCTATGGTGTAGCTTATAAGATAGGACCATAGTGTAATTAGTCAAGGTAAGACTGCTACCTTGCTTGGTTACACTATGGTGTAGCTTATAAGATAGGGCTATGGTGTAGTATGTTCAGTTAAGACTGCTATATGTTAAAGGGTGTGTTCAATTTATTGTACAAGAGTTAAATATATCTCATATTATTCCTTTTAGTTCTAATTTTCGATTTTTGGAAGCTTTTCTGGATCCCGTCCAACTATTAATATCGATATCACACTGTACATATTCTAAACTCTATGTTGGCAACAAACACCGGCTGAACTGTCACTTCCTGCAACTATTCAGACATTCACTTTCAATCTGATAGTTGTTACAGTTTCCTCCACATCCTCCGTAGATGAACTCGTAGCAAGTGTTGTTCTTAAAGTCGTAGTAGTATCTGGTAAACAGGGCCTTACATAGACCAGTCTCCGGGGCCTCGGAACAGCCTGTAAATAACAGGAAAGGGCTTACACTTGGTCGGCTATATAAAGAGTCACCAGCGTGGGTTGTTACCGGGGCAAGTGAGACCTGACAGGAATGTATCAGTAACATATGAGTACAAAGACATGATGTTTAGAGGAGCCAGACCTAGCATCGGTTCCCTTTTACATTTTTTTTTTAAGCACCGCGTCTTACTACCCGTTCGGGTTATACGCCTAAGTACTAATTACACTAATGGATTAGGAATTGGGAGGGTTGAATTTAGAGGAAGTGAACCCGCATTTGCGTGGAAGGAGAGTGGAAAACCATTTTAGGAAAAACCACCCCCAGTTCACCCGACCGAGATTCGAACCTCGATCTCCCCGTCCTCGGTGGTCTGGCTCNCCGAGATTCGAACCTCGATCTCCCCGTCCTCGGTGGTCTGGCTCAACACGACTAGCGCGTTAGCCAACTACGCCATCGAGGCGGGTTTTTACATATTAATGAACGTATTCAAGAGTGGGGAGACACAATATTGTACCTGTTTTACCATTAATAAACATAATAAGCGGTCGTTCATAAACCACGTACCACTATATTCTTACATTTTGTTTACCCTTCCTCTCAACCTCCCATCCCCTCACCCTGTATAACACCCAATATATATTTAATCAAACTCCTCTCCCCTCCGACATGTGTTATGTAGGATTTTAGAGAATCATAGAGAATCTCTTGCTACACTAAAAGAGTGACTCAGGTTTAATACAAATCAGAATATATTTTAAATCCTAAATATAAATTAAATTTACACGAGGTGTTCGGAAACTTATGGCTTAAACTGCACATATATTTTGTTTGAACTAAGAGCAATACAAAATCCTTGTACACTTACATCTGGAAAACTATGTTAATAACATTAAATTGTTTTAAAACTTCAGCGTTCAGCACCAGGAGAGCAAAGCCGGGTAAGCATGCGTGTACAGCAAGTTGCATAGGAGCTAGGTGCGCGGCACTGCACATGTAATAATGGTACTCGATTTATGTGACGTAGGAAAGCTAATGATGACCCCCAGAACGTATTCACATTTCTAGATTGACCGGTTTGTTGTTTACTAATAATTGTGGTAAATTCTGCTGCCGTGCTCCAAGAATGTTGAGGTGTGTAGGGCCGCGCGCCTAGCTATTATGCAACCTGATGTACACGCATGCTTGAACAGCTTTGCTCTGCCGTCACTGTACACCGAAATTTTGAACATAAACTAATGGTGCTATAGTAGTTTACCAGATGTAGGTGTATAAGGATGTTGCATTACCTTTGGATCAAACAGAGTATATGTTCAGTTTGGAATATGAGTTTCCGAACCCCCTGTATATATTTTCTAACAGTTATTGACATTGTAATATATAAGGTGACTGCTGGAGATGAAGGTGGGTAACGCTCACAAGAAATGGAGGCCCATTAGCGGTACAGCTCTGTTAGTGGCTTAGGATAAAATAATAAATATTTCGCTTTTGGTCAGAGGTGAAGACCAGTTACCCGCCATCCCCTCTTTCACGCAAACAGTGAGGGCCAACCCACACCAGGGGGCCAAGCAAAAGCTTTGATTGGTATATAATTAATAAGTGGGTGTAGCAAGCTTCTAGAATGTTCTTTTGAAATCTGTTTATGATGTTTGCAGTAGGACAGCACTCCCTTCAGATTTCAAGTTGTGGTTGAAGGACACAACTGTCTGGGGAAATAGGTGATTCAGTTCACCATTTTGTAATTAGGGTAACTTGTAATAAATACTCTCAACCAGTTGAATAATTGATATATTAGGCCAGATTAGTTAATTAACCCTGAGAATAATTGTATGTTAATATGCTAATTTATTAATAAAAAATCAATGATGGTTACGGTTTAGCAGTGAAAGTTTAAACGTAACAAATTATAAGGTTGGTGTTATGTATCACTATGATGTACCACCCCTTCGCCCCTATTAGAGCTACCCCCCCCCCCAACAGCTTTATGAGGCTTATGGACGGCAGCTAGCCCTACTTAGGTATATAAATGTGTACCTAACCTTACTTAGGTCTATATATATATATATATATATATAGGGTGTTTCGATTTATGTGGGATGTTGTTAGTAGACCTCCAAACAATACTAAAAGTCCTTATGAACATATGTCCTATGTCCTTTGGTTCCCTAGATAAGGCCTTCTAAGGTTATGCCGGAATTGTTAATAGCCCAACTTAATACACCCCTGTTTGTGTAACTGCAGCTCTTTCTGTGTACCAGCAGTGATTTGCCACCTACAAGAGGTGCAACAGAAGCGTATAAAGTCAAGGACATAAGTATATAAGGACTTTTTGTGTTTTTTGAGATCTACTATCAATATCCCAGTTATTTCACACATATATCAGAACACTCTGCTTATATACAGGTGGGGAGGAAACATTTGGCTGATCTATGCTGAGGAAGGTGATGAACAACTTGCTGAGATTTGTCTGATGTCCATTGGAACTCATCTGAGTGATATTTTCATAAAAAATTGAAAAAACGGATTATAGAGTTTGCTTTTATCTCGTGAATATTTAGTTTTCAATAAAAGTGTTAGTATTCAAAATCCTAATCGTCTAATTGTTTCAGTCCCACCCTGTATAACAGACACTTGTTACCCTTTCGTAATATAAGCAATTTAATAGCAACAATGATGTGAGAATGAGGTAGGATTAATCAAAAATATACCAGCATTAGCGTTGATTGAGGATGGGAAAATTTTAGGGAATAATACTCTCAGTATTTCTAGATAGAATTCTAACCCCAACCTCAGCATCATCAGAAAACTAGGATGGATGGGCGTGACGTATATCCAGCGTACTTGCACGATTTGGATAGCAAATACTTTATTTTATTAATTTCAAAAGATAAAAAAGTAGTTTTAAAGTTATATACAAGTTAGTATTGTACCGTTCAATATTCATAGGAAGAACCTTATCTGACAAATAGAAATTTACTAGATCTACTTTCACTTATTCATACATCAAGTCATATGATAATATTTTACTGAAGTGACAATGGTAGATTTATCTTTAAATATGAAATTAAAATTATAGTATAAAATAAAATTTCATCAATGCTTAGCGTATACAAATATATTTTAATTTTTTAAAAGGATCATTCCTATGAGAATCGATATTGAAATTAACACATTTTTACTAAAATATAATACTTACAAGTATTGTAAGTCTGGGAGAATCTCGTAAATACCATCAATAGAATGACAATTAATAGTTTCACAGCTAGGAAAGACATAGTTGTTTATTGAAATATTGGCGTGGAGTGAACCAAAGTAACGACTGATGTTAGCAACTGTCTTTTATGTTACTTATGTCCTGGCTCAATGAACATACTATTTAAATTATTTCTAAAGAAGAACGTTTCGTGCCTAAGTCGTCGGAAGAAGAGCGAATACCGTGTATAGCAGAGATTAGTCACGATATGTTATATACAACCGACACTAAAAAACTGTTTAAAGAGGACACGTCATTATCCTACACGTGGCTGACTTTGTATCTACTATAGACTTTTTAATATTCTCATAGATTCATCCCAATTTTCATAGAAAGAACATCATATGACGGGTAGAAAAATTACTAGATCTACTTTCATAAGAAGAAACTTATCTGACAACTATAACAGTTACTATATCTACTTTCATAGGAAGAACCTTATCTGACAGCTAAAACAGTTACTAGATCTACTTTCATAGGAAGAACCTTATCTGACAGCTAAAACAGTTACTAGATCTACTTTCATAGGGAGAACCTTATCTGACAGCTAAAACAGTTACTAGATCTACTTTTATAGGAAGAACCTTACCTGACAGCTAAAACAGTTACTAGATCTTCTTTCATAGAAAGAACCTTATCTGACATCTAAAACAGTTACTAGATCTACTTTCATAGGGAGAACCTTTTCTGACAGCTAAAACAGTTACTAGATCTACTTTTATAGGAAGAACCTTACCTGACAGCTAAAACAGTTACTAGATCTACTCTTATGTATGTGATCTGTAGCTGTCACTTTTGTTAGATATTATCAATACAAATAAAATAGCAGTAAAAATATAATAAATTGTTTTCAATTTTGAGCATACAAAATATGCCTTTATTTTCTAAAAGGCCCTTTATATGAAATTGTGATTGTATATCTTTGAATATTTTATCTACTACGATACAGTGCATACGCTCTATGATAAGGAAGGTAAAGACGGTAAAAATTTTAAGAGTTTTTCTCCGGGAGTATATTGTAAAATCTTAGCTTGAAAAAAATGGAATTTCTGCGTATTAGTTGAAGCTTACAGCATCTTGCGTCATAAATCAAGAGATCATTAGCTGTATATGGATGGGATACTGTCATTGTTTTTTTATCTATAGTTAACTAAGAGTACATATATTAATCTTAGATCACTCGTATTAAAACGCATCAAAGAAAACTAATTTTATTGATTTAACTTGTAGGTTGAGTACATTCGTTACAACATATTGTCAAACGCAAAGTTAGAGTTCACGTTTAATGTGTCCTTACCTTATGAGTTGAAATATGTTGGAACGAGGATAAGTTTCTGGGAAGGATAAATAAAACACTTTATGGGGGAAGTCCCTTTGCGAATTGTTTCGTAAAATGTCCCTCACATCTCAGCTGAGAACGTTTAAACTGCAGGCAGGTGTCCAAGTCTTGTCTCGTGTATTTCTCAGCAGGTCGTCGGCCCAAGAACTCGCAGGGGAATAACATGACGTCACACATGATTGGTGACGCTCTCTATCCCGTGGACTTATATAGCTGGGTGATAAGGTAAAACGAGCTATCAACAGTTGGTACTGCGGTGTTAGACGCTTTGAATCCTCGCTGGAATATAACACAAGACAATAATATTCAACTATGGCCTTCGTTGATATCAAGTTGTTGGTTGCTGTGTTGCTGATTGTATCAGCTTGTGTTGCTCAGACAACAAGGAACAGCAGTCAAGATTGTGAGTATAGTAGAATTATGGTAGAAATTTTTTTTTAGAAACTTAAAAAGGGTTTTATTTACTGTTGTATAAGCCCTGCCTTAGATTGGGCTGTTTGTTTAATACTAACTTAATAGTGTTGAAAGAAGTGAGCCAAAGAACTGATTTGATTGTTATGATGAGTTAGTAAACATTAGGTTGAAACCGCTGACAACTCAAAACCACTGGTCCTCGTTGTATCGGCAATCGTGACGATTTTAAGTATAAATGGTTCTGTTTTAGAGCTCTCAAGGCTGACAAAACAATATCTATTCAAAGGGGTCACTCTGCCCCTTTTCAGGGCCACGCTGATTTGAACAACGGGTCATCGGGTACTTGAGCTGGTGGGTAACCGTCGTGCCTAAGGTACAGGGTTTGAATCCGTGAAGGGGTCAGTCGAGCCAAATTAGGTATTCCTTACTTCCACGCACCTCTATGTCAAAGTCTTAGTATATATTTCACCGCCATCCCTATTTTTCCCCTGAAAGATTAGGCCTGCAGGAAGGGGGGATAGCGACAAGGTTAATATTGATAAAAATTAACTTTACTATCAGTATAATTCCACAGGTATTTACAATAGCTATCAAAAGGGACTGTTGTAGATTACATGACCTCATGTATAAATTAATTAAAATTATTTAACATTAATAACTGTCAACAATCTCCTCATATATATATATATATATATAGGACTGTATGTGGAGGTTTGAGTGACACTCTGTTACCCAGGAATAAGTGGAACTTGCCACATATCCAAGGGACCTTGTTTATATCCAGGATGCTGCCTAAAGTAATGTTACTAAGACGGTTATATTTAAAGTGTGGGCTCAGATTAATAAATATATGTTAAGTTTTTTTGTTTTAAAATCTGGTGTTTACTACTATGTTCCATGTTAAATTATTTCATGTGTCTTCGTATATTGACAAATAATTGGCTTGAATACCTTTTAGAAGGAAAAAGAATTTACGAAAGAGCTAATATTTTTTTATCACCGCGTATTACTATCCATTAGGATTATACGATTATGTACTAATTACGTTAATGGTTTTAGGTATTAGTAAGGTTATATTTATAGGAAGTGTACTCGTATTTGCATGGAGGTAGTGTGTATAACCATTTTATTTATAAAAAAAAACTCTTAGTTCACCCGAACGAGATTTGAACCTCGATCTCCTCATTATTGGCAGTCCAGTCTACTGTGAGCGTAGCTCGTTAGACCACGTGGTCACACAAGCCAGTATAGATTGAATAGTTTTCTCAAATTAAATATCCTACCTTCTTAATCGTTACCATATCTGTATGGACAGGGTGTTTCTAAACCCTCTCTCCAAACTTAAGTCAATGCATCTTTGGAGAGAAGTAAACAGAAAATAATAGTTTAACAATGTTCGGGAACGTCATCTTATGATAGTAATGTAATGAAAGTTGAAGTTATACGCATTGACGCTGAGAGTAGGCAGCTATAAGTACTTATGTGTATAACAAGCTGCCTATCATTAGGCAGAGACTTCACGATGGTGCTCCAAACTCCTTCCACAACTTGGTCACAACAGTGCCCGTTCGTGCATTTGACGCGGGCTCACCCTTAAGCCACGTTGCTCACAGACGGGTATTTCTGTCCGCCTAATTGTATGCAACTTGCTGTACATGTTCGTTCTTACACATGTATGCTTCTGACGTTGTTTCCGATAACTTCAAATTACATTTAGTTATGAAAAAAAAAATTACTAAGATTTTTTTTACTATCTCTACCCACAGATGCTGTGGTTTAAGTTTGGGCAGAAAGTTTAGAAACATCCAGGATATATTCTTATATTCCGTATTGGTAATGAAACCCTGTGGAAAGTAAATAAATTTTGGGATATAGTTCTAAGTGTAATCTAATTAAAAGCGCTGGATGGTAAGTGATGGGATGGGATGTTTATAACATTTACTTCGAATCCCCAGTAAATTTGTTGAGACGTATCCCTGTGGTTTTAGCTACATCCCACTTGTCCGTGGAAGTGGATATATTTATCTGCTGGTATCAGCGACAGTAGCAGTTCCTCTTCCTGCTTCACATTTCCTAACAATGACCTTTCTATGAAAATAATTAGAGCACTATGTACCTTTAAAAATACTATAGAGCTAGTTATTATTCTTTTTATTCTCCGAATATTAGTATCTGTTCGGTTTATGCGCGCATATATACATACATATATATGTGACGTTGCACGGGAAATGTTTTATTTTATTTATTTAGCACCGCGTCTTACTACCCGTTCGGGTTATACGCTTAAGTACTAATTACCCTAATGGATTAGGAATTGGGAAGGTTGAATAGAGGAAGTGAACCCGCATTTGCGTGGAGGGAGGGTGGAAAACCATTTAGGAAAAACCACCCCCAGTTCACCCGACCGAGATTAGAACCTCGATCTCCCCGTCCTCGGCAGTCGGGCTCAACACGACTAGCGCGTTAGCCAACTACGCCACCGAGGCGGGTCACGGGAAATGGGACCTTATCTTCACTGATCAAGTATTTCAGAACAGCTAATAATTCTGTTTATGATAAAAATATAATATTTTTTATTATTGTAGCAAACGCTACCTACACTATCTTAGGACCACTAGAACTAGGTTTCAGTTCATATTTTACCTTCTAGATGGCAGAAAAAAAAATTTTGGAACTTTTATTTTAACAATAAAAAACTTTAACTTTTTGGTTTTCTCAAAACGCACTGTTTTTCAACTTGAGGGTTCAAATGGCAATAACTTTCTCAATTCTCAAAATATGGTTACACATTTTACATCACATTATTCAGTAATCTGTGCTCTTTCCAGTGATACCAATATCTCCAAATTAACATGGTCGATAATAACGTCCGTAAATATATATATATATCCTAACAATGACATTAATTAGACCACATTTTTGTTGTGTCTTTATTTAGCACCGCGTAAGGTTTTAGGTATTAGGAAGGTTATATTTATAGGAAGTGTACCCAAATTTGCGTGAAGAGGCAATGGACAACCATTTTGGACAAATTAACCTAAGTAAATCCGACCGAGATTCGAACCTTGATCTTCTTGTCATTGGTAGTCTAGTCTAATGTGTTGTTAGCACGTTAGACCACTTAGCCACCAAAGCAGGTTTTGTGGATAGCTATGTTGAGTAATGTTTTTGCTATAAAATATGCAATTTTATGTATTTCATAGCCTTATCTCAAAAATATCACTTGTTTAACTTACAATTAAGTTATCTTATTATAATCCGACACTTTGTGGCTAAACCAATAAAACATGATTTGTAAATAACATGGGAACACTTGCATGGAGTAAGGAAGTTAGTAAAATGGTTTTAATTAAAAAGTATCTATATGTATTGACTTAACCAATGTTTTTTCATTGGTTTAAGGTTGTGCTAGAAATACCGGGAGGCATAGTAGATTCTGTGACATAGGCGTTGTCAGATACTTCTATGACAACACCAGTCAGAAGTGTCAAAGCTACGGGGTGTTAACTTGCTCAGACTCTGATATCTGCAACTACAAGACATTCGAGGACTGCATGAAAAACTGTCACCACTGAAACCTGTCTTCTACTAGCCGTTGTGAAAACATCAGCCACACTAGTCATCTGTATGGAGGATCTGGTTTGCTAAGCTCTTCAGTTTCTGATATTTTCAAATACAGGACATTCAAATAAAGCCATGAAAACTTTTCCAAACGGACCGAACACTATATTAGCAGTTGTGAAAACATCATGAACATGATATGTATGAAAGTTTTGAACAAACAAATTATTGTTATAAATAAATAATATTAAATGGAGAATCGTTTATTGTCATTCCTCTGATTACTTTAGAATAATTTATACATAATATCTTATATATATATATAATTTAAGTAGAGCTATAAAGTAAAATATCATGATAGATTGTAGTTAGTTATTGAACGATATAGTTAAGACTTTAGTGTATATATATATATATATTCTTTCTCGGGTTTTTATTGAATATATAAACATCCTACTGGTTTTTTAAAATCATAATTTTTAGTAGAAATATAAAGTAAAATACCATCATTGATTATAATCCATGACGATATTTTACTTTAGATCACTACTAAAATTATGAATTTAAAAAAAACCAGTGGGATGTTAATATATTCAATAAAAAACCTAGAGAGATTATTTAATAAAAATTGGAACATTATTTAAAAAAAAGGTTCCTATACAAAAATGTATGAACATAGACCCAATATCTAAATTTTGACGTTTAAATCTTCCCATCACAACGTGATATTGCACATAACGTAAAACCAATCATACAGATACGTAACATCGTGGTAGCTTTGAAGAGTCTATCGAGCTTAATATTTTAACTAATACCAACAGAGCGGAATTTAAATACTCTCGATTTTTAATCTACATATCGTTTCCTTTTATTAAAATATGAAACCACACTTAAAATTAATTGTACAATATATTTTTTCATCGCATTTTACTACCCATCTAGTTTAAACACGTTTAATCACGCTAATGAGGTACAAGCTATGAATATGAACATTGAAGTAATTTATTCGAATGTTTGTGTAAAGAGAGTGATAAACCATTTAGAAACATTAAAACCTACTCATTACACCCACCCGGACTACTCTGTCACAAAAAATACAGACAACATGAGCTTGACATTCAGACCACGTGACCACCGATATAAGAAATAAGGTGATAAATTAATAACGTTTAAGAAATCCAAATTTATATCGAATGGGCGGATTCCTTTAATAATGATCAATGATCTGTTACAAGGCATTCATGTTTCAAATCTATTAGAACGTGGCCAGTCATTTAATTTCAGCTCGTGTTGTAAGTGTATAACTATCCCCTTCACCCTTGAGTACCTCCCTGAACTCCTTCAGGTACACCAATGATAACACTTGCATCCTCAAGGTATACGTCAGCCTGGATCCATATCAAACCTTTGTATCAGGGCTCTACTCGTCTTAGGAGGTAACATTTCCATAACACGTCTTGTTGATAGGAGGGTGGGAGGGGTGAGTACTTGACAAGCCATCTTAATCATGCTCTCTCTTACCACTTCTTGCACGGAGGAATCACAGGTACACAAGCTCTTAAGGTCAACCTTACCATCTAGTGCCATACATAAGATCTTCTCCTTGATGGGTCAAAGAAAACCTAAGAAGACTTAAGAGCCCGTCTCACCTCACAGATAACACCTAGCTTAGGTAGGTAATACGGCTTGAACCAGACGTCTTAAGAGCCCGTCTCACCCCACAGATAACACCTAACTTAGGTAGGTAATACAACTAGAACCAGACGTCTTAAGAGCCCGTCTCACCCCACAGATAACACCTAACTTAGGTAGGTAATACAGCTAGAACCAGACGTCTTAAGAGCCCGTCTCACCCCACAGATAACACCTAACTTAGGTAGGTAATACAGCTAGAACCAGACGTCTTAAGAGCCCGTCTCACCCCACAGATAACACCTAACTTAGGTAGGTAATACAGCTAGAACCAGACGTCTTAAGAGCCCGTCTCACCCCACAGATAACACCTAACTTAGGTAGGTAATACAGCTAGAACCAGACGTCTTAAGAGCCCGTCTCACCCCACAGATAACACCTAACTTAGGTAGGTAATACAGCTAGAACCAGACGTCTTAAGAGCCCGTCTCACCCCACAGATAACACCTAACTTAGGTAGGTAATACAGCTAGAACCAGACGTCTTAAGAGCCCGTCTCACCCCACAGATAACACCTAACTTAGGTAGGTAATACAGCTAGAACCAGACGTCTTAAGAGCCCGTCTCACCCCACAGATAACACCTAACTTAGGTAGGTAATACAGCTAGAACCAGACGTCTTAAGAGCCCGTCTCACCCCACAGATAACACCTAACTTAGGTAGGTAATACAGCTAGAACCAGACGTCTTAAGAGCCCGTCTCACCCCACAGATAACACCTAACTTAGGTAGGTAATACAGCTAGAACCAGACGTCTTAAGAGCCCGTCTCACCCCACAGATAACACCTAACTTAGGTAGGTAATACAGCTAGAACCAGACGTCTTAAGAGCCCGTCTCACCCCACAGATAACACCTAACTTAGGTAGGTAATACAGCTAGAACCAGACGTCTTAAGAGCCCGTCTCACCCCACAGATAACACCTAACTTAGGTAGGTAATACAGCTAGAACCAGACGTCTTAAGAGCCCGTCTCACCCCACAGATAACACCTAACTTAGGTAGGTAATACAGCTAGAACCAGACGTCTTAAGAGCCCGTCTCACCCCACAGATAACACCTAACTTAGGTAGGTAATACAGCTAGAACCAGACGTCTTAAGAGCCCGTCTCACCCCACAGATAACACCTAACTTAGGTAGGTAATACAGCTAGAACCAGACGTCTTAAGAGCCCGTCTCACCCCACAGATAACACCTAACTTGGGTAGGTAATATGGCTTGAACCAGACGTTGCATTGTGGTGTGGTTTTCTGAAGTCATCATTATAAAACAGTGCGAGTGAAGTCAATGAAATTATTTTAACTTGTTAAAAAAATCATTAAAGTGCATATGAAACTTGTGTCAAGTGCGCTCTAAAGCAAGCTCCCCCTTAAACATCCCCACTTGCCCTTACAAGTTTCCTTGCAAGAGCCCAAGAGCCGGTCCAGTTAAAGGTTCCAGTCCCCGGCGTCTTTAATTAACGTCTGGAGTTGAGGCGGGCGTAACTTTGTGAAAAGGCATGGAGGTCTAATGACAAGTTGCGGTGTTGGGAACCGGTGTTAATTAATGCAACACCACACACACACACACACACACACACACACACACAAGCGTGTGGGGATGTTCCGTGGTGTATACGACAAGTGGCGTGCCTTGAGGTATTTCTGACTGACTAGTGGCGACCCTAGCGGTCATGCCCACAAGCGTGTCGAGACGCTTGACCAAACTTGGAACTGTCGTTATTATGGATCGGACGTAACTCTAACATGTATGCAACACTTGACACTAACTAATCTAAAGAAACAGGAGAAGGTGGGTGAATTTTAGAGATAAATTAAATGTACCAGCATAACTCACCCCCAGCCCTTCCACCCCCTAATTGTTAAATTACTAGTCAAAGAACTAATAATGTAAATACACATAGTGTTAAAAAATAGGGATATAAACCCCGGATTTTCAATTCAGAGTCGAATACAGCAATTTTTGAGCCGATTTTATCAGCTATTTCTAGTAACAAAAGTTGTTAATGGAGTAAAGACGAAAAGCCCGCACCGATGGGCACGAGGATGAATCCGTTAGTCTCGTGTGATCTGTTTACTGGTGACGGGGATGTCAGGGTTTGGATCCCAGCTGGACGTACAGAGGGTAATTTGGTCCTAAGCCGTTTCCTTCCAAATAAATGAGTTTACATTTCCTATAAGTTCTAAACTACTCACCCCTACCCAATCAACGTAATTAATATAATATGATATATATTTATAAGGAGTAGGAATTGAGAGTATTTCTCCAAGGAACGGCACGTGAATTAGCTTGGAGAGAGGATGGAAAATGTCAAATGATAAATAACAAATGTAAAACCATTATCAGGGCACCAGGTTGGGATTCTAACCTTGGTCTCTCCTTCACCAATAACCCAGCCCTCACAATCCTGACGCCTTAAACCTGGTTGGAAAATAATATATGAAATTGACAAGTAAAAATCTTGTGTCTCTTCTAGATACTATATATTCCGAACAAAGCTTCCTCTCCCTTTTCCTCTTCTTAACTGTGAATCGCACAATCAGGAATAAAGGTAGTGTGAATTCAACACACATCATTACAAACTCACATATCATCACACACTCACATATCATCACACACGGACACGTATAATGGAGCGTCCCACACACGTATATGTTCAGGGATAATATATTTTGTAAGAAATCTTACGTGGTCCCCGGCACCAAATCTCGTGATCGCGCGAAAATCCGAGAAGAAAAGAATTGTGGGAGAATCAGAAGGAAAAGAAGGAAGGAAGGTGGAGGAAATAAAAAAACACACAATAAAAACACAATGGACCCCAAATGGACCCTGAAGGAAGGAAAATGACCGGAGTGAAATCTTTATGTGTGTGTCTGGGGTCGATATTCGGAAGATATAAAAGAAGGACCAAGATTTGAGGTTCTCCAGGGACGAGGGAGATTCGGACCGCATGTAAGTTGAATAGGAAATATTTACTTTAAAAATCGTAATCAATATCTATTTTACTTCTAACTTGTTTGATTTTTACTTTATGTAACAGAGAAAGTATTTTAATCGTGAATATTGTTGACCATGAGTTTATGATAGGTCTTGAAGAACTATGTCCCCCCAGCCCCCTGAATAAAAAGTAGATCTTATATTTATGTCTGTCCCCATGTCTCTTTGTATGTCAGTCTCTCTGTCCCCATGTTTATCTGTATCTATGTCCCTATGTCTGAATGTCCCCATGTCTGTTAGTTTGTCTTTATCTGGAGCCATAGATGAAACTATATGATGGATTTCGTTCAAATGTTATATTTAGATGTAATATGTTCATACATTCAAGACCAGATGATGATTTTGATTCTAACTCTAAATTTAATGATAGTCTAATAATAATACATTTTAATTTTTTTTTTAAATAATGCAAAGGTTTTGTTCAAATTTGATATCTGGGAAGTGTTTTATATAATATACTATACTAGAACTGTCTCATAATGGTTTGTTCTACCATGAAAGGTAGTAAGTACTCTTATTTTGACTCGATACACTTTAGTTCTATCTTAAAAGCTACGTCATAGAGGAACCATAGAGGGACCAAAGAGAAACCAAAGAGAAACCATAGAGGGACCAAAGAGGAACCAAAGAGGATAAGATTGCTGCCTTTCAGGATAAATGAACGTTAGGTAGTTCTGTACGAAGTAGAAGGTAAAGTATATTCTTTTTCTTTAACGCCATATCTTACTACCTGGTTAGACTATACGCATATGTAGGCCTACTAGTTAAGATAGTAAATAAGGGAGGAGGAAGGGTAAATTTAGAGGAATTGTACACACATTTGCATGGAAGGAGAGTAGAAAAACATTATGGAAATACCTCCCTCTGTACAAAGGACCAAGATTCAAATCCCGATCTCCCTACTATCGGTAATCTAGACTATTGCGAGAGTGATGCCTTGAACCATTTGGACACCGAAGCAGGTAATAAATAGTATTATATAAAGCAAGGGTTACCAAACCTTTTAGACCGAAGAAGTCCTTGTGCAAAAAAAAAATGGGACGGTGCACCTCAAAGCCTTTCTCTAGCTTTTGTCTTAAAATAGACATTTACTAAAAACTGGTAAGATTTGTGAAACTAAATAATAGTTATATACAGTGTTATAGAAACATTACACCTCGGATCATAAATGGAATAATATACACTGTTACTTACTCAATGGCATTAGGAACTGGGAACATTGTTACAGGAAAATTGAGAAAAGAGAAATATCTTTGTCTGCCAAAGAGTATAGGAATCAAATTAATTCTCAAAGACCTGGATTAAAAATTGTATATATGTATTTGATTATAGCTAAAAAAATATTTTTTCTATAAAAATATTTCAAATAAAACATTTTTATCTTTAATAGTACTAAAACTTTACAATAGTAAGTCATTTTGCATCTCAAACAGTTGTGGAGGAATGGCGAAAATTGGAAAATTTCCCCCATGTGAAATAAAGTACCCTCAAAGTCGTTTTCATGAAAAAATTAGAGATTTCATCTTGTATATATTAATAAAGAGTGTCTAGATATAAAATTTGATAAAAATCGTTTGAGAGAATTTTGAGGAAATCGTTTTTTATCTTTTTCCCCATCAGTAAACTATCCTTAAATTTAGGGTTGGATATCTAAATCCAAAAAGTCCTCAGTGTGACCTTATGAAAACACCAGATATCAAGTTCTAGTCCAACTGGTAAAATAGTTTCGGCCCTAATCCAAAATTTAGATAGATGGATAGACAGACAGACAGACAAAGTGACGGCATAGCGGAAACTACTCTTTATTTTATTTTAGAGGGTCATGAAATTTCATATCACAATAACTTTGTGAAGTCAAATATCAGAAGTCATCTTGGCTCTTACTTGTGTGCGTCTTCTGTTCTACTTAGGACAACAAGCTATGAAACTAAAATAAATATCTTGACTAGGAAAATACAACATGTTTCAAACTTTTGGGAAAAAAAAATCATGTGAGTTTTTGATCTAAACATATCTATAGAAATTTATTGCTTTTTTCATTTTTTTTTACTTTGAATTATTGAAATAATAATTTATATGCCACTCACTTTGACCATTTAATAAATTCTCCTTATTTAAAATGAATGCATTATCATAATATTTACAAATTTATTTGAGGTATTTTTTAATAGTAAACCAGTTTTTATTTTTTAATACTCATTAAAAACCGTTAATAATTAGTAAGCACACTAAACTACTTCAAAATTCAGCTAGTCCTCAATTAGTACAATGGTCGGAAAAGTGTTGCCATCCCTGAATTATATCGTTAATGATACTGGATAATTACCAACGTTAGGCTATATTACTTCCCCTCTTCCGTTTCTTCATACACATTACTCTTATTCTCTTGTTCCATGGCTTGCCCTGGTAGATAATCGATTCATATTTGTTTTAATTAGCCCTTTATTTTTCTTGTTTCTTATTTTAGATGGACATATCTTGTGACTCCAGGAACTTTTTATGAGTAATTTTAAAGACTGCTCTAAATATACAAAGCAATTTTTTATTAATCACACACAATAAAATTAACCCCAAATTTCAAATGATGATTTAAGACCGCACAACAATATATAAGACTAATGTTTTTATTAATTTAATTCCTTGGTTTCACTGCCATAGCTTGAAAACTTATCATCATCCAACGTCCAAGACAACAACCCACCATTAATAAAATGTTCTGATGTCATGAATCGAACCTAAAACCCCTATCTCAGAGGAGAAAGGGAGGAAAACGTCCAACACAACTTCCTAAACGAAGCAAGCAACCTTTTATTTATTCATACTAATGGTTCCTATACTTTATTCCATGTATGTATTTTTCTGTGTAAATATAAACAAAAAAAGTAATGAGCCTTATTTTTACTTTTCCCTTGTCGATTTATTCCCGATCCCTCTCTCCATTTATTCCCTTACAAGTTTAGTAAGAAATAGCTCAGGTTTATTCCCGTCATCTACTTAAAGTATTTAGATGCAGCGAGAAGCAAAAATGAAAACAGGAAAACATCGGTTTGTCTGCGTCAGACTGGAAGCGTAGATAACACCCCTCTCTCTCCCCCTCCTTTTTCTCTACCCAACAAAAACAGTTGTGATATCGTGATAGCAGGATGGGACGGGATAAAAGGACGCTTTCGAGAAAATGAAAAGGACGCTACATTAGCATATAAACAAGCAGACAGTTTTAGATTTGAGCTTTGACTTGAGATTATCTCAATGTTTGTCGCCTGTGTCTATTCTTTGTTCACAGTTTTGGAATTTGCTGTCTATTCTTTGTTCAGAGTTTTAGAATGCGCTATCTATTATTTGTTCACAGTTTTAGAATGCGCTATCTATTCTTTGTTCACAGTTTTAGAATGCGCTATGTATTCTTTGTTCACAGTTTTAGAATGCGCTGTCTATTCTTTGCTCAGAGTTTTAGAATGCGCTATCTATTCTTTTCAAGGACTAAAAGGCATATTCTAATCCTTGTTCATTGTTTAGACGGCATTTATTTTAACTGTTAGGCGTTTCTTTGTATATCTTAAGGTTTTTAGTAAGGGTTTACACTTACAGAGGTTAGCCCAGTGGTCTGTATTTATGAATTTGATCTGGGTTGAGTGGAATTTAATCTGGAACGGGTGAATATTAGTATTTTATCACCCTTTCATTCACCATTTCTGATTTATTTCCTTAACATTAAGACTTTTCCTATTTCCTTGGATTGGTTTGAATAGGCTACACACAGCCTTGAATAACATTAAGATCATAGCAATAAAAACAAATATATATTTAGGCTAGACAAATTACAATCTCATATAAATACAGTATTGCAATCGTAACAAAAATGTTATCTCTAGATTGGTGACCTGGTGGTCTAGGGGTAAGGTGTCGGACTTCTGTGCTGAGGGTCCGGGGTTCAATCCTCAGTCCCGGCACGGATTTATCTGATTGCCCAACCCTTCTTTCACCACTGACAAGACATATATTAATCACAACTTGTGAATGTGAGGAATGCCAGGCCTCCACCGTGGTTCGAATCCCACGTTAAACTGTAGGTCCTCCATTTCATCTCACAATCACCCTACCACTACACATTAGCGTAAGTGTGTACAACCCGAACAGGTAGTAAGACGCGGTGCTAATAGTAATAGTATCTCTATATTATTAGGGATCTTCACGTTTAATGTGTGACATCATCATCATCATCATCATCATCATCATCATCAACTGTTTCCAGCCTGTGGCCGGGTCAGTTTAGTAAAATGCATCCGTCTTCCATTAGCCTTCCACCATTCTTCAACCTTTAATTTCTTCCATTCTTTTCATCTCACTTGAAAACATTTTGCTATCTGTTCCTCCCATCTTTATCTCAGCCTCTCTTGTGGGGTTTTTCCTACAAACTTCCATCTCTTCAGTCTCTTTGGAATCCTCTCCTTCTCCATTCTCATTACATGCCCATTCCATATGTGTGTCCAAACCCAAAATGTGGATATTTCAATTAGGCCTCTCGGTGTCTGCTTATGAGGCTCTGCCCCAAACAGTTTTATTGATTTGGTTTAAACTTTATCTTAAGATGTTATAGGGTAATAAATTAAAGTTTATTTTTATATTTTGAATCTAGACCTTAAATTAAGGGTATTTTTCAAATGACTGATTTTTAGAAATTTAGACTTTTTCGTCATCTGGAATCCATTATATTGCGAGAGTAATGCGTTTTATCACTCGACCAGCGATGCGGGAACAAACTCACTAAAATAAAATAGGTTCTTAAATAATCATCGATGCAGTATTATTTTATTTTAGCCTATATCTGATTTCTATGACTGTGGGTAACATATAATATAGATTGATTTTCAAAACGGTTTTATCTAAAAGAAAACACATTTTAAGTTTAATTTTTAATATGTTTTATCATTATTGCTATTATTATTTGAGGCCGTAAAGATGCTTAGTTTAATACATGACATAAAAAACTAGTTTATCATAGGATAACAAGATTTATTAATAAGTACGTAAGCTCCAGTACCATAATTTTAAGTATTTACTTAAAAGTATAAACAAAATAAACGTGTTACAATAAAGATTATTAGCCCCACAAGGGCTCAAACCATGGTCTCCCGGGCGCATGATTAGACCCCTTACCACTCAGCCATGGATATGTACATCAGTAACTTTCTCGAGAGAAATGTTTGCATCCTTTCGATTGTTACCAAACATTACATACCTAGAAGTGTCCTTACTAGACAGGCGAGTGATATTCCAGTCCAGCAGCTTCCATTGTCAATAACCGGCTGGCAGGGTCCTTCATTATCGTCCTTTCCTCCCCCCCCCCCCCCCCCCTCCCACGGTTTTCTTCTTTAAAAAAAGAGGAAACCCCTCCCTTTTTCTACACCCATATTTTTTTTTATTTTTTTTTTTTTTTTTAGTTTTTT